>BQNB010010639.1:0-83480 GCA_026074375.1 Tanacetum coccineum
TGGCATTTTAAGTCCGTTTTTGGTTATTTTAGCTCGTTTTTAAAGGTAAAAGGTATGTGTAATTAAGCACATACCAGGGTGGCACGACTTCTACGGACTTATGGTTGATTTTATACGATTTTTCAAAGTTTTTGAAAAACAGCCGAATCAGATAGGTGGTCCCCTTAAAATTAAGGGGGCCGACCAGGAATTAAAGGGGCTACCCAAATATTTAAGAGGACCGCCCACCTGATACTCAGAATTACGATTTTTGTAAAAAATTGTTTTCTGACTTCGCGAAAAGGTGTACAACTTTGTGAATTTGATACCGAACATATAACACTTATTTTAAGCATCATTTTTATCTCGAGCTAGTATAATTAATGTATATAACATCAAAACTAATACAAGTTAATCAACAAAACACTTTTCATATTTAATCCTCCTTAATGGGTAATTTGATACATGGATCGTACTCAATTTTTAAAACCATTTGTTTTGAAAATTAGAGCGACATGGCTCTGATACCAATTATGAAAATCGTAGAGGGGGGGTGAATACGTTTCCATTAAAAATCTTAAAATGTTTCGTATCAAATTACCGATCAAGCGTGATACAATATGATGAGTGTTCATACAAGTTATATACACATATTAATACATCGATTTACAACAATACAACCCAACACACAATATTCACATTTATTCAAGACATAATTAAGACTATATAATCAACACATCACACAATTGCAAGTATAAATATAAAGCGATAAATGCGAGTATAAATGTAAAGAGATAAGTGAAAGGAAATGCAAACCGGACACGATGATTTATAGTGGTTCGGTCACGAAGCACCTCTTCGCCCTACTCCACTCCCCGAGTACCCAACTCGAGAGTTTCTTCACTAGTCAACAAGCTCCCTTAAGGCGGAGAAAACCGTACACAACGTTGCTTATATCAATTTCCGACACTAAGCTAAATGTCGAGTTCTAATCTTAGCTAGAACCAATCTATCACAACACAACTTCACGACTTCACAACTTCACGACTACTTCACAACTTCACTACACAACTTAGCTTCACACCTTGATCACAACTACACAACTTCTTCACATCTTCACAACTTCATAACTTCTTCACACCTTCACAACTTCACAACTCCACACCTTCACAACTTCTCCTCACCACACTACTTATGTCACAACTATCTAACACTACTAGAAAGGATCACCAAGATCCAACTACAAAACACACCATGATCACCATGATCAAGCAATTATACAAGTTTGGAATACATGGACATGATCTATGCATTGTGAATGTAAAACATGTCACGAATGCCCTAACTATCCTACATAACTTCGTATCTTAATGATAACGAAAGTTCTTCTCTTGTGCTTCAATGGATGGATGATTGGATCACATTTTAAACAAACTTATAATAAGTTAAGTGATCAAAGGAAAGAATTTGAAAGGAGGTTTTAGATCTGAGAAAACTTTGTGCAAAGAGGTGAGAAAAATATTGGGGAATAGTTCAGTATTTATAGGACAGACTGGAGGAGCGGGGTCTATGGCCAGCCCCCTTAAATAGGGTGTCGGCCCCCTTAATTTTAAGGGGGGCCACCCATGTAATTGAGGGGGCCGCCCCTTATTCAGACGCTCTCTTTTTGTCCTATTCAGGGGATGTGTTTACTAGACCATTTCTAGCCGTTTTAGGTCCGAAAATTTAAAATTCAAAATGTTTATTTTGAATAAAACATTTCTTATAAATACAAAAATGTTCTGTATATATTTTTAAAAATGTTTGTCCCATTTTATAAATGTAAGGTTTAAAAAATTTCTTTGGTCATTCAACAAATTAAAGTTTATTTGTTCATACCTTTAGTGATTTACTTCGTGTGCGAACTTAAATTAATTGTTGAAGAAAACTTGAGACGTCGAAAGATGTTGACGAATTGATGATTAGTGATTACGAGTAACTTAAGCACTTTACGTTATGTGTTATAAGTTGCATGTTTGTCATCACCAAAACATAAAGAGAATGTATAGATTAAATATCGCAATATTTCTACCAACATATATGTCTACTTTATTTTGTCTATTTAAGTCATCTACTTACTTTGAAATAACCATGACAATAAGGAAGTTAAATGTTAAATATATACAATATCATTTACGCTCGTGGGTACACAAAATTATATACAACTTTAACTAATCATATCCACATTCAGAAGTATCATCACAACGACATTCGTACAACCTAATCACCATATTAACTCTAATGGCGCTGAAAAATACATTTGGATGACGATGATCTAATAATGGCGCCTGACCACTACAAAGTTTTTCTATCACCCAACATGTAACAACTCCACAATCCAAAGAGTTTGCTTGTTGTGGGATCACGAAATCCAAACCTTGATTATATACAAATTCAAAATTGTATGGTAGCCGTCCTGTTCTTTTAAAATGGCCAGCTTTTTCCAAAAGGACATTCAACACACTGGTCCATTTCGATATTTGATCATATAAGGATGGAATTCTATCTAGGCTATGCAAAGAGTCGATGACATGAATTCTGGACCTCGGTAAATTTATTATACCGGTAACCCACCAGAATTGATGAGCATATAGACCTACGAAGATAAATTAAATCAATTTCAATTACTTATTAAATATATAAATGTATACAAACGTTTAACCACAAATACTTACAATGTCTACATCATCCCATGAAAGGTAGGGACGCGGCGATCCATCCAACATTCCCATAAGATGTAAATCGGTCTCTATTACAAACTTATGTGACCTTGGGAGCATGGATGCAGTCCATGTTTTAGCCACTATATACCGAGCACCAGGTGGCCTAGCTCAAATAATCAACTCCATCCAACAATTGATTTGCTGATTCAAAATAAAAAAATAAAATGCTTTTTCTTATTTGAAACAAAAGTATATACTTATTATAAACATTTATTAATAAACTTACATCGTCCGACAACCAACTAATTTAGTTAAGGTTATACTCCTTATAATTGGCTCCTTTACACAATAAAGGAACTAGTCCTCGCCAAAACTATTCCTCAACCCTAAATTCCCTATTATAGCAATCTAGAAATAGGAGAGTCCAAGAATGTCATACAATCAACATAATCACATCGCACAACCTACACAACCAAAATTAAAATACAATATAAATAAACATTTTTTAACTTACGTTATTATATTCAATAATACTCTTAAAGTTACCTTATTAGGATCCACGTTATAAAATGGAATGTACTCATCGGTAGCACGTGAGCCCATAAACATAAGCTCTTCCACATGTGGATTTAAATCAATACCAGCCTTTCTAAGATTAAAAGGTGAAACTTTGGCTTTCCTCGTCGTATTTCTAATATTATTAGCCAGTTTCTTAGGTGCAACTGTAGTTTCTGGCAAAGAAGTGAATGGGCTCTAAAAAATTTGCTTGGACGAATTTATCTCTTTTCACGATGCATTGCATCCTAAAAAACATATAAATTTTCATTTATTAGTATATCATGATTAGTATAATTATTAGAATAGAACCTCAATCTAGAATAATTACTGGGTTACGGTGACTCACAACATCACGATTCGTGATGGACCGGCCTGGATTAGTAGAAGACACGGGGCATTCCTTGTTGTCCCATTCAGGGGTCGACATATTGCAGTGTGCCGGGATAAGAGGTAGGATACCGGAGACGGCATTGATGTCAAACATGGGTCGGATAAGTTGGGGTTCATTTGGGGCACGTCAAAGAAAAGAACTGCTAGCCTTGCGCTGTGATATTTTAGACCTCCTGTGGGAGCCCCTAAATACAAGATTTGTAATATTTAGTTAGTTTAAAAAAAATAAATTAAATGAAGATTAAATTCACAAAAAAAATATGCGTGTGTTGAAAAACACTAAAATCGGTTACCCATAATGTCACGACTTCGACCGGTGCTTTTCATTTGTCCCGACATATTACAAGGGTTCATTCCATTGCATTAAATTTTTTAAACATATTTAATTGTCAACTAATATTGTTATCTTTATATTTTACATATATAATTAATCGTAAACAATTTACTGATAAAAGTTATAGACATTTCCTTCAACATTTTATCGTGGGCAGCATTCTTTCATGCATTTTCCTTATAAATCTATGGTGTTTCATCAAAACGTCGATCAATGTATTTTGGAACATCATATCGACTTGGTAGGTTTACAAGCGACGGTATTCGTGGTGGTTCATGAATACGACCATCAAAGAATTCTCGGCTAGAAACCCACCACTCCGCTTTAGCCTCAAAGGCATCTGGTCTTAATCTTCGATTAGGTCGAACTCCCTTGAAAATAAAAAAGACATTAACTAAAAATAAAAAACGTAATCCAATAAATATTAAAATGGTATAACAAAAAATAAACTGAATAATTAAAAAGAACTCACGTCAAAAAAATTCCGGGAGATATACTCGTTTGAATTTCGTAGCGTTAAACCAAGCAATTGCTCTAGGATAACGCTCTTGATGTGTATAATATTTAAGGGCCCCTACTTTATATGTCTCCAATATCCATGTCTAAAAAAAATTACTTCTTTACATTCGTTAACATTATACATACACATATAGATTAAAATTAACAAATGACATACCTTAAAGGCCTATGTAAAGCCCGACAATGTATACTTAGCAAGAGAACGATTAGGTAGAGACTGGGCCGCATAAAATATTTCCCAACGTACTACGTTTGCGTCTCTTAACTGTCGGTACAATTTAGCCCAGACGTACGATCCCCAAGGATAAATTTCCCACATTTTTTATCAACTATTAACCTAAACCACCAATCCGGGATATTATGCGTGGGCTGGCGACCAAATAATACCAAATGCAAAACAGACAAACGAAAAGAGCATCCTCGTCTTGCGGCTTATAAAACTCGTCACCATTAATCTTATCTAGCAACATTTGACGAGTTATATGGCTACCATCTATATGTGAGTCAAACAATAGTCTTCTAAACGGATTAAGACCCTCTACCTAGCGCTAACTAAATTCCGAATCAAACCTTAACCCCGTTATGAGGCAAAACTCCTCCCGCCCAAATTGTATGTAATGACCATTTAAATGGTAAGTAAAAGGAACGACACCCGTGTCTTCATGTAAACTCTCAACTTGCCGACAACTCATAAAATGTATTAAAACACAATTCTCCGAAGATTCATATATATGTAACAACCAACCAAAACACGTGTTCCTAAATAATTATCCCCTAAGTGTGTTCCTAAATTTTTTCCTAATAAATGTAATCAACTTTAACTTACTTCTCCATGTCAAACTCACACAATCATCCTAAATAAACAAAAAAAACGTAATAGTATATATTACTACACATATACATAACAAATAAATAACAATGATAATGTAATACAAAACAAAAATTTACCCGGTAATTCTTCATATTTACTAATAAGAAAAACAAATTAGCACCACCACCGCAAAACCACCAACAACCATGAATCACCACCATAAAAACTCCACCAGAGAACCACCACCACAAGACCACCACCGCAACAGCACCACTACCGAAGCAGCAAAACCACAACAGCAGCACCACACCACCACAACAGCACCAGCACCACCACAGCACCAAAACCACAACACCACCACAACAACACCACCACTTTTCTTCTTCTGCTTCTGTACTTCTAAACTTCTAAACACTACACAAATTAAACAAATAACAAATGTGTGCTTAAAAAAAAAAGAGTTCCCCATCGATTTATTGAATTTTTTTGTGTATGGTCATGCATGGTGTTCTTCCCTATGATATTGTCGCCTGCATTAATGCACACCATTCAACGTTTGTGCAAAATCTGACAGTGGGACCGCAAAATCTGTAGTGGTGTTCGAGGTGATGTAGATGCTTGATACGTGGACATCGCTCAAAAAAGTCATACCTCTCAATATTTTAGGCGATATCTATGGTTAAATAGAACAAGTTAGGGTCACCCGCGCTCTGCTGCGGGATGTTTCGCGACCGGTGTTTTCGGTTGGACGTGTTAGAATGTATATTTTTGTAAAAAAAAAAAATTAACGGTCGTTAAGCAACTACCGATTTAAAGCATTGTTTTGGTGCATTTTAAAAAAAAATTGAGGGGCTATTTCGTAAATAAAAAAAGGAACGGGTCGGTGCGGACTGGGTCGGCTTGACCCGACAATACCGATAACTGGTGCATTTAATGCACACTAAATGCAAAAGGCCATTTAATGCATGCGAGAGGGTATTCCGAGGAAAAAAAAAGAAAATTTTATTTTAGAAATTTTTTTTTAAAAAAAGGGGAAAAAAACTGGCGACCGCGCGCCGTTGCGGGACGATTAGCGGAGCGCGAGGTTTGAGGAAACTTAAAGTTTTAGCGAGGTTTGAGGAAGCTTAAAGTTTTATTCATAAAAAAACAGACCGATGACTAAAAGAGTGCGAGAGGGTATTCCGAGGAAAAAAAAAGGAAAGTTTAATTTTAAAAACTTTTTGAGCAAAAAACTGGTAAAAAAAAATTAATTGTTAACAAAAAAATATTCATAAAAAAACAGACCGATGGCTCCGACAGTGCGAGAGGGTATTTCGAGAAAGAAAAAAGGAAAATGTTATTTTAAAAAAAAATTTAGAAAAAAAAAACGGGACGATTAGCGGAGCGCGAGGTTTGAGGAAACTTAAAGGTTTATTCATAAAAAAACAGACCGATGACTCAAACAGCGCGAGAGGGTATTCCGAGAAAAAAAAAGTAAAGTTTTATTTTAAAAAGTTTTTGAGAAAAAAAAAGGTTAAAAAAAAGTCAATTTAAAGAAAGGAAAAAAAAAACACCAACCTCATTAAATGCCGGGTCAAAAAGGACGGGTCGCATTAAATTTTTTCGGGTCGGGGCGTCTGCCTATTGTATAGTATATATAATATATCAAAATTTTGAGTCCTCTGCATAAGAAAAAGGCCCAAAAAAGGCCTTTGCGGTAATTTTCCCCAAGTTAAAAAACCCAAAATGCGTATTCCTTGTTCAGATCAAAAAATACCCACGACATGACGCCTAACACATAAACCCATATAAAAAAAACAAACTATTAAACATGAGACCGGAAAAATAAACCCGCACAAAATAAAATAAAAAACTTAACGCCTCGCATCAATTAATGGCACGCATCAACGCGCGAACAATCATGCTTAACACATATTTACCCAAATCTCATAAAATTATATTAAAAAAAACTCAAATAGCCAAAAAAATAAATCTTTAAACATGAGGCCCAACAAATAAGCACATATAAGAAAAAAAAACAAAGTATTAAACATGAGACCGAAAAAATAAGCCAGAAAAAAAAATTAACGCCCCGCAGCATCGTGCGGGCAATCACACTTGTTATAACCTATATAAAGTGGGTGAAAATTATGAATAGTAATCAAGTTTAAGATATGTTTTAAATTGATACCTCAAACTTTATATAAGTTATGAAAACCATTAAAGTTTTAAAATTATGCAATCCTTGTGTAATTTTAAGTTAAAGCGACTTGAACAAAATACTTATCTAACTTATTATTTTGTGGTTATTACTTATATTTAGTCGTGCATTAAAAGGTTGTATATAAAGTTGGTTGTAAATAGTTAAATTTAAAGGATGATGTTTAAAATTTATGTACAACGTGTGCATATATGAATATTTTAAGCACACTAATTTTAGAAAATTAAAGAATAATAAAACAGTTTTGAAACTTTGATTTTTTTATTGTTTATATAAAATTTAAAGTATTAAATTAAAACACACACGAAACTTATTTCCTATTGGATGACATGTAGCTTTATAAAGTATATTTCCATAGATGTTTGGTTGAAACATTTACATTCTATTTTTAAATATCTATAATTTAAATAAATTGTATTGTTCAATGAACGTTAACTTTTTTGTCTTTATGAGAAATTACACAAATATTCCCCTTATGTGTCGTTGAAATTTCGTCCCTCAAGACGAAGCTTTAAACAACCATTTACATAAATATAATGTTTTGAAATCCGGTTCGACCTGATCGGTTCAACCGGTCTCGGTTGAAAAACGGGTCTTGAACCGGCACTCGTCGGGTTTGAGGTGACCCGAGTTAATCCGGTTCTTGAGACCCGACCGGGTTTTGAATTTTTCATTTTTTTTTGCAGAATGTAAGTTAATTGTGTATATTTATGACGTAATTTTATTTTTACATGTTATATTTGTTAGTAAATGATTTTTAAGCTCGGTATATTAAATATTCATACTTTATACATATATTTTTTGTTGTATTATTGCAAATATTATTATTATTATTATTATTATTATTATTATTATTTTTGAAAACCGAATTAACCCGATAATCGAACCGATTAGACCGATAATCTAATGACTCGACCAAGTCAATTAAAAACTCGATTTTCAAAACATTGCATAAATAAGCCCTGCCGCTTACTTGTCCCTACAAAAGTCATCTTAAAAAAATTGACGTAAATAGTTCATGCATTTGACGACTTTTTTGTCCTTTTACCTTTCGTTGCATAGTTCACTACAAAAGTAATCTTTCTTGTCGTTACTTGTCACCGAATAAGCATCCTATAAAAAAATAATCTATTTATACGATTACTTTATAAAGTATTTAGCTTATTTATTTTTAAAAATCTTTAAAAAATAAGTAAAAAAAATTACTTTATTGAAAAAGATGTAAAACCTTAGAAAATGTCCATTATATACATTTAAAAGCCTTTAAAATCCTTTAATAGTCAAAACCTGTAACACCCCAAAACATGTAATAACCAATTAAATAGTAAAGTTATAACAGCCCATGTACGTTTTTAATACAGTCAACTTGTAACTGCTAACATTGTTATTGTCGTCAATTCAGTCAAATTGTAACTGTTGCATTCATGTGGTACATTTGTAACGGTCTATTAAACACCCTTTAAGTGTAAACCACAAACTTAAATACGAGTATAAAAACCTAACACACTAACAAAATTCATTACACCATTTTCATCTCTCTAAAAAACACAAACACCTTTCTCTTTCTTTTTTCAAACCACCAAATCTCGCCGTCTCACATATCAGATTTTGCCGCCGCTACCGTTTAGTTCTGCCGTCACATTTGCCAACATCATGTGCTGTCAGCCGCTACCGTCGTCACTGTCTCCGCCGTCTGCCAAGCTAATGATCATGGCTTTGAAAGAATACGGGTACCAAAGCAGAAGAGGAATATGTGTAGCAAAGAAATGGAGGTCTTCTTATTCCGGTGACGTTATTTTTTTTAAAAAGTGATGAAGGTTTTAGAGATGAATGAAGAGGGTTGATTTGGATGACTTTGTTAAAATGTTTGATGACATCATGGTTAATTGTTGCAAGTATGATTTCAATAAATGTTGAGGGCTTACATCGCTGATTTCAAATGCTAAAGTTTGATGGATTTGATTTTTTTAGGGATAGAGTCTTATGAATTAGTGATTGATCTGGAAAGCATCCGTGATCTTGAATCTATTAACTTTGATGAAGTGGCTGAGATTTTTAGTTAGTTTTTTTCATCATGTTATGTTAGTGATTTGGTGCTTGTAGCTTTGAATTGATGATCAACGATGATGATCGACGATGATAATGATGATAACCCGTTTGGGGTTTTATTTTGTCGAATTGTTAGAATTTTAATATTTAATTTCTGATTATTGGGGTGTTTGAAATTGTTCAATTTACTTAACTACTACTTACGTTCTACAATAATTTTCTTTTTTTTTCTTTTTATTATGTAGTGATTGTTCACTGTTAAAAATAATTATTGAATTTGTCCAAGTTTATCATTTCCAATTCTTAAAAAAGAATAAGCAATATCATTAAAAACGTGTAACCGCTTAAATCATCATTGTAACGGCCTCCAATAATTATTAAAAACGTGTAACCGCTTAAAATCATTACTATCAATAATGATTATTAAAAATGTGTAACCGTATCCATAATATAATTCCACACAAACCATTTCATATCTCTCACACACAAATATTTTTTGTTACAGCAAAAATAGTCTCTCAATATTCCCCCACTTTCACTCCTCAACTCTTACTGGTACTTACTGCAGAGATTCTTTATTTTTTCGTTAGAAAAAGCTTAGCCGGATAACATTTGCTCGCCGCAAAATATAGTCACAGGGTACCCGCCGCCACATTGCGCGGGTACCCGGCTAGTATGTTTAATGGCCGTTAAAATCATCCTTAACGACTAACCATGTAAGAAAAAACTACACAAATGATCCATGTATGTCTTAACATAGCAAAAATTATCTCTAAAATTAGTTTTTTTAGTGAAACTGAAAATCTTCATAACCAACTCATACGTTTTAACTGAAATTACTGATTCCGTGTAACACGATTTAATGTAAGATCTCGTGTCCCACGCCCCACGACGGAACGCTGTTAGATAATCCTAGTTGAAACGAATAGCAATATATGTTATCTGATATATTTTCTCTTTATTGTGTTGATATATATAGTTTCATGATGCTTCAGCTTTGCAACACATAAGTTTTACAACCCTCTTATGCAGAGTACCTAACCGTTGTAGTGTAATATATGCAAGACTCGGGGGGTTGATCGTTCTCTAGAGGAATACTGAGGTAGGCTCGAAAAATATGTCACAAAGGTCTAGAGGTTGAGGGAATATTATTTTTGTATTTTTATAATTTTTTAGAAAGCAAAATAAAATCAATTTGTTTGGAAGAGGGGGTTTTTAACTAAATATCTAATCCTAAGTGCAAGAGTAAATTGGTGAGAACTCGATATGTAAACAAACATGTTCACTAAGTCACGCACTACTCCCTAATTACTCTACCTAATATATTGCGTTGTCACTCCCTTGCTAGTGTAATGTGAAGAAGTATTCCCTAATTCAATTGCAGGGTGGCCAGTCTCGCGTCTATGGGTTCCCTACAGTAAGCAGATTAGCTATGCTGTTTTCCTACAGAATAGTATTAAAACGTGCACTCATACCATTAATTTAACTACCTAGAGTGTAGGGTTCGTTAATTACTCAGTCTTTCAATGACGTCTAGCTAAGCTACTGACATATACACTAGTTTTCTAATGCTCACGTGACCCATACGGCAAGAAACAATAAGATCAAGGCTTATAACTAGGTTTCATGCAATCCTAAGCAAATATTAATCAATTTAGCCTAACATATTAACAAGAAGCAAAGAAAAACACATAATCAAACAATTGAAAGTCATCATAGTTGAATGATTAAGAATGAATTACTTAACTCTATGATACATGTGAGTTTTTAAAGAACTAAAGGCATAAAAAGCCATAAAAAAACGTTTATGGTATCAGCTCTAATGACTCTCCAAGTTTTTACACCAAAATATGAAAATACTGCAAAACTATATAAAGATTTTTAGTCGTGATGGCGTTGGGTTATACCCATGACCCCGTCACATCGTCGATCCCGGATGAGGGTTTATCCACCGCCTCATTTTGACGGCGTCACAATTTCTCCTGACGTTGTCGCCTTGTAGTCTTGACGTCGTCAAGTAAACCGTTGAGATATACTGAACCGTCAAACTTGCATTTATTTTGGCATTTTCTAAGCACTTTTGGTGAAGGCGTCAGAAAGGTGGTCACGAAGCTGAAACTTGTATTTTGTCTTTGTTTCTTCTCGAAATCGAGCCCAGTTACATGTATTCCATCAAAATGCTTCCCAAGTACCTAAAACACAAAAAAAAGGATTTAGTGCAATAAACATATTTGCATGATTTTATGGGTTAAATGACCCCGAAAAAGTGTATAAAATTACACCTCGTCATTTCCACTATAAGAAAAACCTTGGTAGCACGAATTTATAGTGTTACACATTTAAGGAACTCTTGTTTTTATGGGTTCAAGTCTTATTGAAGTCGTATTGAGGTAAACTTTGTGAGTTAGATGTTTTAAGTTAATAAAAATTGTTGTTAAAACCAAGGTTTTCAAGATCACGATCAATATTCACGATCGTTTACGTCTTTGCAAAAATGAGATCGTAAAATCGGATCGAATCTTCAGATCCTACTATAATATCATTTTCTTAATAGTCTTTGTAATATTATATAAATATACAAATTATTATATATCGTAAACACATGATTATATCAATGTCTAATGGAAATGTTGTCTTAATAATTATGAAATATTTGAAAACATTAACATGTTGTTGTTCAAATTCTATAAAACATTATCCATAACTTTGGAGATCTTAAGCTTACAAAAAATTTACGTAAAATCGAGATCTTTTTTGCTTTGTAGTATCTTAAAATAATAAGATCTTAAAATCATGGGCCTCATTTTAGGAGATTGGTCTTTCTCAAATGCAAAAACCTTATTTAGAATCCTCACTTGCTTCCATCTTGCATCCGGGCTTAAAGTAAATTTCAACAAAAGCAAGTTATTTGAAATTGGGGTGTCTAATGAGGAGCTTAACGTCGTTGCTTCCTCAATTGGTTTTATAGCCTCTCAATTCCATAACATTTACTTGGGCGTCCCCATTGGTTCTACAATGTCAAGATGTCATAATTGGGATCCTCTCATTGACTTTCTAAATGGAAAGCTAGCACCTAATCTATTGGAGGTCGGGTCACCCTCATCAAGTCTGTTCTTGGTAGTTTGAGAGTGTATTACTTTTCAACCTTTGAGGCTCCAAAAAAGGTCATCCATAAGCTTGAAAGTATTCGTGGAAGGTTTTCTTAGGATGGAAACAATGAAGTTGATAAAATTTCTTGGATAATTAACCTCTATTTGGGTTGAATTAATAATTATATGAGTTAGGGTTCATGCACCCTAATTTAATGGTTTTGGGTAATTGTGATTTTAAGACAATTGTTGAGGTGTTTGTGATATTGGGGATTTCGTCAAATTATGATTTAGGGTTCGTGAGATCAAATTGGAGATTTTGTCATATAATCAAGATATGATCATATGATGATTAAGGATAGAAACTGGGTATGTTTCATGGGTTGGGTAAACCCTTGTTAAATTATATTGTTTTAATATGTTAATAGGTGTTGGTGATTCTTGGATAAAATTCAAGATATGACATTGTTATGGCTTCTTGGTAGCTTGGCTGTGGAGCCAAGGTAAGTAAATTGGTTATAATATGAAATTATATTGATTATTCATATATGTGTTATATGGTGGATGATAAATAAGGATTACGAGGTATTAGCTTAGTAAGCTTGGATTAAGAATAGGTTTTGGGCTAGTTTAGCATATCTAGCCAAAGTTGTGATTGAGACCAATGTGACGTATGTAAGGTATGTAAAGGTTAAGTGGTTTGAGTGATATTTTGATTTAGTGTATGTGTAAGTGATCGTATAGAATAATCTTGTTAGCATGATTGTGTGTATGATGCTTATATGACTAATTGATGTATAATGCCATGTTATTACCATTTTACTTACTAAGCATTTTGCTTACGATTTAGTGGTTGATCATTTGTAGGTTCATAAGCGAAGATGGTAAGGCTTTGATTAAGGTCTTGGATGGGAAGTTCATGATTTGGAAGTACTTGGAATATGTGTATGATATATGTGCTAGATGCCGAACTTAATCATAGTTGAACCCCCGAGTCGAAGTAATTGTGTCCAAATATTGTTTTGAAGTCTTGTATGTTCTCATAGATGACTTACCAAAAACATTCTTCACATAAAGACTTCAAAATATTTGGACACAATTACTTCGACTCGGGAGTTCAACTATGATTAAGTTCGGCATCTAGCACATATATCATACACATATTCCAAGTACTTCCAAATCATGAACTTCCCATCCAAGACCTTAATCAAAGCCTTACCATCTTCACTTATGAACCTACAAAATGATCAACCACTAAATGTGTAAGCAAATTGTTCGTCCGTAAAATGGTAAGAACATGGCATTAGATCATCAATTATTAATACGCATCATTTCACACCATCATGCTAACTAACGATCTTGTTTCTATATGATCACTTACACATTACACTTATCCAAATTATACTCAAACCACTTAACTTTACATACTTACATAGTCACTTTGGTACATTCACAAACTTTGGCTAGCTATTGCTACCTAGCCCACAACCTATTTTATCCAAGTCTTACTAAGACAATACTCGTAATCTTATTTATACATCCACCACATCAGCACATATATGAATAATAATATAATTTTAAATTCTAACCCAATTTACTTACCTTGGCTCACTGCAAGCTATAGAAGCCATAACAATATCATATCTTGAATTTTATCCAAGAATCACCAACACCTATTAACATATTAAAACAATATAATTTAACAAGGGTTTACCCAACCCATGAAACATGCCCAATTTCTATCCTTAATCATCATATGATCATATCTTGATTATATGATAAAATCTCCACTTTGATCTCACGAACCCTAAATCATAATTTGACGAAATTCCCCAACTATCACCACACACTCAACACTTGTCTTAAATCATAATTACCCAAGCCTTAAATTAGGGTTTGCATGCACCCTAAGCTCTGATAATTAATAGTTCAAACCAATAGAGGTTAATTGCATTGTACGTGGCTTACTAAGGCTAATTTGCCATGAGAATATACATTCACTACGATTCATCACTCACTTTCATTCTCTTCATTTCATCCTTTTTCATTCTCTCACGCCGAACCATAAACGAGTATATAACAGTTATGAGAAAGTATTGAGAATTATGATTAGGATTAGTTATAATTTTGTTAATGGCAATAATAGCCTCAAAGTCCATTTCTTTAAAGTTGTGACACATTACTTTTACCATTTATATAATATATGATTATAGTTTGACTATCAGTTTAAATTCCCAATTCAAGTAACGTATTCAAACTTATAAAAGTCGTAGTTAAACTATCTAATGATATTCTAGTAATAAAATAATAAAACCCAGTTTTAAGGTGTTACAGTCAAACAACAAGTTTTTGGCATGATAATTGGTTAGGCGGTTCAAACCTACAAGAAACCTTCCTACGTTTGTACTGTTTGGAGTTAAATCCGAATTGTCTTATTTGATCCCCTTGAAAACACCCTCTTCTTACTCCCTCAAAACTCAACATGGCTATATTATTTTTCACACGCCCCGCCTCACTATTGCCACAAACACCACAAGTACGACCAACACACATTAACTACCTCCTCTCAGTCACTTACTTGGGATACTGTCCATCTTAGGAGATTTTGACATAAGTGCTCATCTTATAAGCATTTTTGTCTAAACTCTGCCTAGCTATTTGCGAGCCTGAATATGTACGATCATTATTTACACACCGAACATTCAAATTTTTTTTTGGCATGGTTTGGACTGACTGAAACCTCATTATGAATTCATAGCTTTTTTACTTATAATTTGTTACTCGAGGATGTCTAAATCTAAAGATCCATATTTTACACTACGAATGCTTTATTATAATCTTATTTGCAACCAAACTCAACTTCGTATTAGTGATTATCCAAAAGAGTTGACACACGTTCCCTAGAGGTGAAAAAAAAACCGGTTGGTTTGAAACCGGAAAACCGAACCGGCCAACACCGGGTTTGACCAAACCGGTTTCGGTTTGAGGCCAAACCGGCGGTTTGAAACCGGTTTGGGTTTTCTTGGTTTCGACCGGTTTTACCACCGGTTTATCAAACCGGTTTGAAAAACCGGTTTCAACCCGAACCGGTCCGGGAGCCTACACAAAATTTTCAATTTTCGAATCTTCAGCTTTTAACACGTGGGGGACCCGTTTTCTGACTTTCTTAGCCGTAATGTTTGTTATTTACCACTTTGAATGTTTATAAATTCATGTATTGTGTTGTAGTTCAAATCAAACAACTTACAATACAATCCTAAGCAAAAAAAAAACTATCCAAAGCAAAACCAAATTTCCTTCAATGGCAAGTGAATCCGCATCCGCCTCAACTGCCACCGGTGTTGGTTCAACAAGTGCACCGACAATTCGTGAAATCATAGCAACCAATCAAAACCCCCAGATTTGAAAAGACTTCAACCTTTGCATAATGACTAACAACTCGCAAAAAGCTCAATGCAAGCATTGCTTTCATTTCTTATCGGTCGGTTCCAACACGACGTTGAGGAATCTTATAACTTTCCGCATTGTGAAGCAAAGAAGGCACAGCAGAACCAGAATCCGGAAGCGGGGAAAACGTCTATGGCTCGAGATGAGAGTGTTTTCAAGTACGATCCGGATTATCTTCGTGAACAATTCGGAGGTTTGGTGATTCAACGAGCGTTACCGTTCAACCACTTTGACCATGAGCAAACAACGAGGGTGTTTCAGAACACTACGCAACCAAGATACACTCATGTAAGTCGCTCTACTCTCAAACGTGATGCAATGAAACTATGGTTGGCGGCTAAACAAGAAATAATTGATAGTTTTGGTAACTTAAATGCTTGTGTCAACCTAACAACGGATGTATGGTCCGTTCATCATGGGGTGTCCGGTTCTTACATGCGTGTTATCGCACATTGGATTGAACCCGGTACTTGGCAAATAATGAAGCGGGTCATTTCATTCAAAGAGTTTTCGTCTCCTCACACAGGTGGAGCCTTGTTTAAAATGTTTACAAAAGTCTTTACCAATTTTAACTTGGCAGATAAAGTTATGTCAATTATATTAGATAATGCTAGCAACAACACATTCGCCACGAATAAACTAAAATTAAAATACGAGCCACCAATGGGGGTAGGTTTTATCATAGTCGTTGTGTTCCACACATCGTTAACTTGGTTGTGCAAGCTGGTTTAGAGGTCCCCGCGATTGATGCAATAAGAGAGTCTTTTAAGACAATGTTAAAAGATATTTTCAAATCAAGTGCAAGAACCCGACAACGCTATGTTAAAATCTGTAAAGATGCAGAGAAACTTTGTTTACGACCAAATTGGGACGTTTCAACATGATGGAACTCCACTTATCATATGTTCCTAAGTGGTTTGAAACAACAAACTACTTTGGGGTATTTTCATGATATTTTGGCCAATAAGAATAAGTGTAATCGTTTTCCGGCTGAAAATTAGGTTATTATTCAATCTTTAACCCAATTACTTGAAGTGTTTAACACTGCCACGGAAATTTTATCGGGGGTTTACTACCCAACATCTCCATTGGTACTTTAACAGATTTTCTTCATGAGTACGGTATTAAGCGAATATGAACTTGAGGGGGGTATATTGTCAAGTATGATTAAACTAATGAGGAAAAAACTTAGGATGTATTATCAACACATGCCACCGATAATTACTTGTGCAGCTGCTTTAAATCCATGTTTTAATATTAACGGGGTAGACTTTCTTATCGAGTCGATAAGTATGGATTTGAAGTTTTTTGACGATAGTTTTGCATCTAAGTCAAAAAGTTATTTTAAAGAATCTTTGGAAGGTTTGTATAATCTTTATTATGCAAAATATGGTAACCCAACTCAATCATCTCAAACAAGTGGTGGGGCTACTTCATCGAAGGCGAGTGGCATAAATAAGTATAGCCGTTTGCTAAGCGGTTTAAAAGCACACACAAAATATATAGGATAGAAAAAGGCTGATTTTGATATTGGTTGTTAAAACCAAATGTACCGATGTTGAGAACTTTGCAGCGGAGAAAGAAGAAATTTAAAAAAAAATATTAGGGTGAGGTACGGGATTTTTGGGAGAGAAATTAGGAGGAAAGAACCGGCTTTGATACCATGTTGAAGGGTAGCTGATTTCCTTATTATTTCTCACAAATGACAAGGTATATATAGATTACAAAGGAACAGACAAAGCATCAAAAAATATATCAACTAATTTAGGAAGGTAACTAATCAAATATATTGACTAATAGTTTTGATCATTACTTATAGACAATGAATTTGGGCAGAACAACTAATTTCATAAAAGAAAATTGAAACTCTAAAACATCTATGTAAAATTGTTACTTAATATTTAACTTATAATGTGTTTCATCGTTAATAATTGTAAACACGACTTAATTATGAAACGTACTTCTTTAGGCTCATGCATGAGTTGTCCTTAAAACTTCTCAGAAAACATAAACTATTAATTTAAGTACTGCTTAATGCAAAATTATACGGTAAGATACTAAGATGTCTGATAAGAAAAATAATGACATGCAAAATAAACCCATAGTCTAATTCAGCGATCAAAATGTGTGTCATGCAATAAATCATACACATATCGAAATGATTTATAAAGTAATTATTTTACTTACTCTTTATCACTATAAGCTTAAAGGATATGATTGTCAAGCTGCATATTTTTTAGATGTTGACATAAGCATGTCTGTCATAAACTTTGTCTAGCTACATGCATACCTAAATAAGTTTTCAAGACCCAAAAATGTAATCCCACGTTGGTTGAAGAAGCAAATTGTTTCTTACTAATATAATGTAGTTTAAATGAGTTACATGTGTCTAGAATGGTATTATGTTTTCAGCTAGTTTGCTATCTTGCAAGTTAAAGAAATTTGAAAGAATAGCATTGAGGCTGAAATTCATATTAGCTCTAGACTTTTTGTTCATTTTTTTATTTTTTTGTTTCTTTAGTCTGACACGACCACACAAACAGGCTAATGCAACAAAAAGTTTGTAACGGTATATTTTTGTTGCAAATTTACAACCGAATTTGCATCGACAAAGAAAATGGTTGCAAATCCATTGCAAAATATAAACTAATTTCTTTTACATATATTGTTATTTTTTCCTTTGCAAATAAAAGAAAATTGCAACAGAAATGCAACGAAAGACAAAAAAAATAAGTCTAAAAGAAATTACAATTTATTTCCGTTGCAATTCCGTTGCAAATTTTCATAATTGCAACGGAAATGCATTTTAGGTATTAATAACTTATAAAAATTATCACAAGTCTTCTAATTTATACAATACATATCTTGTATTTATATAATTCGCTATATATCATAATATGTCCATATTGTCCAAGGAATAAATCCAACATATTTATTTATTTATAATCTTAATAAATAAATCTTTCATCATTAATTCATTTACTTATTTTGTAAATTACCTAATACTTTTGTAAGATGTGTTTCTCCATTATAACATGAGTCTTAATCATCATAACAACATATACATATATTGTTCGAACTATGACCCAACATAAAAACTCATTTTATAACTTGTAAAGTTTACTAGGTGATGGATCTCAAAAATACACATAATTATATATCACGATGAAATGAAATATTGAAAAGATTAGGGTTTAGGTAACCTTAAATGAATGCTTGATAAGTGAGGAACAATATTAAACCCTTATGGCTCAAACCCTAAAGAAAACCCTAATATCTTGAAGAAAACTATAACTCCTTACTTGTGCAAACCCTTGCAAATATCCAACCAAGACTTCAATGCTCCTTAAATTATAACCACTAAGATATTAGATTCTTTTACTAGTTTAGAAACAAGTTTTTTTTTATGTTTATGTTTTTTGGGCTCTGCTGTTGAACCGTGAGCAAGAGGTGAGGTGGGAGAGTTTTAAGTGTAGTTTTTGCTTAGTAAATAATGGAAAGTGAAGTATGATGGTTTAGGACTTCTACTTATAGTGCATCAACTCTAGAATACCTCTTATATCAAAATAACGAATTGTTTTGGATGGTGAAATGTGCAGAGTCAACTGTTTAGGGTTCCAAAAAGAGGGAACAAGTTAAAGTTTTAAAAAACTATTAAGGACAAACAGGCTTGTTTTATATTAGTTAAGGTCTTAGGTTTTGGGGACATGTTGGTTATTGATGAGGCTTAAGTTGTAAGGTTTTTCTTGTTGTGTTGTTCTTAATCGTAGGTTTTGAGGAACAAGGGAGACAAAAGGTGTTGTTTATTGAATTAGTACTATGCTAGGTTAGTATACTACAATGTAGTGTGAAGATAATGTGCCATGCTTTATCAACATAGATGTATACTAGTGATCTTGGTGGTTTTCCTCCCCCTTTCTCTTTGTAGCCGTGGGTTGAGAAGCAAAAGGAGAAAAGAGAGTTGTTTATTGTTTAAGGACATGTATGATTAGAAACAAGTATGGAACCTTGGAGACAACCATGCTTTGTAAGATAGATGTAAGATTGATTTGAAAGGTCTTGTACATGCCTTGTTTGTGTCCCCTTGGTTCTTTGTTGGCTGTTATACGTGAAGCACAAAGGAGGGAACCAAAAGGTGAATAAAAGTGATGGTTTTATCCAAGGGATAACATATAATGTTGTTTAAAGATGTTAGTGGAGAGTTGTTGAATTAATTTCAAGCCTAGAAGTGTATGTATGCATGAATTCGGTTTTTCAAGTGAGGTGAGTGAGTATTTGAGAGATTTTTGAGTGTTAGGAGTATTAGTGATTACTTGTTGAAGTCTAAATGAGTTCATGGTTTGCCATGCATGCAAAACCATAGTTTTATTGCGTTACGTAAACGTTTTACGTAGCCAATAAAAATAAAAAGCGTAAAGTTATAAATTATCATCCTAATAACTTTATAACACTTACTTGACGTAAAAATTTAATTGTTTGATGCCCGTTTACGTTGAATGCTCATTTTTAGTTTACGCGATTTAGCTTAACTGTAAAAATTAAAAGCGAACGCGTAAAAGCCTAAAAATAAATAATGGAATAAATGAAGTCGTAAATGACCTGAAAATGTGAAATGTTACAAAGTACAAATACAAACAAAATAAAGACTTCCAAAGTGTTTCATTGCTGAAGATGACATCTTTGTCTTCTAGTCTTGATACTTGTACTCCAGTTTGGATCTTCTGTGACTTTACTTGATCTGGAACCATTATAGTATGCATGACTTGGATTAACTTCTCCCAATTCATGCAGCATGTCTTGAAAAGCTTCCTTTATAGACTCCTTTTTGACGAAGTTTTTGAATCAGCTTCCCCCTAAACTAACATTCGTATCTTAAGCAGATTCTGAAACTTTGATGTAGTTCGAATAATCTTCTAACATTGACATTTAAAGTGCACAGCGGAATTTTGTAGAAGAATCAGCCAACCAAACCAACTGATACTGCTTCTATACTGTATCATGACATTTAGTCTTGGTGAATATCTGTTCGGGGTTACATGCGAGAAATCAGCAACAAATCTTCTCACATGTGTAGAATACTTCACACAAACCATACTAAGTAAAGTAGTATAAACTATTTCCCCCTGGAAGTTGACATGATTACATCAAAGTACACATTTTCCCCCATGATGGTTTTGAACTCTCAGAGGCATCATTGATGTGTACGACTATATACTCGAGAAGTTCTTGTCATAAGCAACAATCTTGAAAATTTATGAAAGACATTGAAGAACTTTGAAAGATATGCTTAAGTACCATTGACGTTCTATAGCTTTAATTATCCCATGAGAATTGTTGATTATATCTCAACCTTTAAACTCTTTGGCTAACTTATCAACCTCGTATTATGTCAGCTAGTTTTGTGACCACATAGTAAAGTAAACCCGATATACCAAACTTGAAAATGAAGTAAGATTCCCTAAATTTGTTACTTAAGCTTGCACTGTTGTTGATTAAAGAATGGTGCAGAACAAAGCCTCTAAGTACCCTAAACTCCTATCACAAAGTATATGAAAAGTACAAAACATCTTGAAATTATCCACATCTGCATATACGTGTGACACTGAGTACTACAATGTAACTCCTTTAAGTGATAGTTATCCAGGTCTTCAACCAACCACTCCTTGACTGCTGGAAACTAGATACTCCAAGTCTCAATCATAACTATAGAGTTCAAGAAAGTAATTCCAATCGACCAGAGGGGGTGTGTTTAGGGAAAAAGGTAAGAAGTAGAAGGGAAGTCTCAATGATGAAATAAGTAGATACCTTTGTGAAACCCACTTCAATATCAAATAAGGGATACCGAATACACTTCGTGATCACTTGACATTAAAATCCAAATTCCATAGCCTTTTTGATGTTTTAGTGAATCTTAATGATCATTTTAGCATTAAGTGTTGTGTTTGCTTTGGTGTTGTGGAAGATGTTAAAGTTTGGTTCTTGGCAAAAATAGGTGAAAGTGGCCTTTTATCGAAAATGCTTTATCGAATTTGTTTTAATGAGAGAACCAAAATTTGAAATTTTGTTTTAATTACCAAAATTGACCATAAATAGTGTATAAAATCGCCATAGAGCACATGGTATTAAATCGCCTAGGCATAAGAAAGTTAAATACTATGTCTGAAAGCAAGTATAAATTGCCCATTAGACGCGTATAAATAGCGCCCATTAAGACTACGTTTATTATAAATAGGGTCCTTTAAGACTGCGTATAAATAGGCCTTTTAGACTGCGTATAAATAGCCTGTATAAATCACTTGGTATTATTAAAACAGCCATGTATAAATCTTCCGTATAAACAGCTGTGTATTAAATCGCTGGTTTATAAACAGCCATGAATAAATCGTCGTCTTCAAACGTATAAATCGACGTCTTCAAACGTATAAATCGCTGAATTCATAAAAAATGTATAAAAATCCGTATTCAAACGTATAAATCGCCGTCTTCAAACACTTTTGGAAAAACAACTTTTAAAATGCCTAAAAGACACGCTTTTTAATGTTTTTGGATGATTTCTTTGCAAAAAATAAGTTTTAACTAAGGGGGTATCTTAACATAAAAACATAAACTTTATGGTTTTTAACACTAAAAGATTTTCACTTTTTTTGTGTAAAAAAGTAAAGAGAAAACCATAAAAGAAATTAAACCATAACCAAAAATTATAGTTGTCACACATTTCAAATTCATGTGGCTAAATATTCAGCAAAAAATAGCAGTCACTTTTAAATAATGTGTGACAAACTTGACTATACGATTTAGCCACATACACAATTACTTCATGTAACCATATATGGATTTTGGTCACACTGTTCAATTGTGTGACATATATTTGTCACATATGTATATATATATAGTGTGACTAATGTTTCAAACTTATTTGTATCTGTCATACGTCCCAAATTATAAGTGACTAAATAATTAACAAAAAATTACCAGTTGCCTCTAGTCACATAAATATTCAAATGTGTGACAATGAAATTCCAAAATGGTCACACAAAATGAGTTCAAGTTTGGCTATTTATTTTATTCTCGTACATTTAGTCACATAAATATCTGATTGTGTGGCTGTTCAAAAAACAGCATGTGTGACGAAATCCCAGATTTGTACTAGTGATGGTCAAAGTAATAAAACCAAACAGATAACCACAATTAGCAAGAAGTAAATGAATCATATTGATAATTAATAAGATAAGCTTAGCCAAAAATTGTATTCATACAATCAATATTATTGTTAATTAATGATAGTAATGAAAACATGATAATCAAACCAAACTAGTATGATGATGATGATCGGGACAGGATTCTTCCTTCTTAAAAGGCTAGAGAGTGCAGAAAAGTGACTTGAGGAGATGCCTCAGTCGTCCCTTCTGATGGGAGGGAGAAGGATGCTTCTAAAAGCTGAATTTGGCCTTTATTTATAGTCTTCGATTTGGTTACGGCATAACCAGTTTAGGTGTTATGCCGTAACCTCATACATGACATTCCATAAATAAACAATTCTTGCGGTGTAACCAGATATTGAGTTACGCCATAACCATCAAATAATTTCCATACGTACGTGATCTTCATTCCATATTTGTGGTTCTTCATGGTTATGGCGTAACCATAAGGGGTGTTACGCTGTAACTCTATATTGGGTAAGATTTCCTTCCAAATACATGTTTACAACGTAACTAGATATGGTGTTACGTCATAAAGTTATCCTTTGTTGGCATTCTTAATATGATGAGACAAAATGAATAAAAGAATGAAACAAAAGGATCAAAGTTGTCATTATAAAACTCTACAAGCTGGTGGAAAAATATGAAGATTTTGTCAAATATTCTACAGGATAATTAGGAAACATATTAATATGGTTTAATGTAATTTAAATAGTTTCCTTATCTATTGATTAGCTTCCTTTGTAAGCCTTAATATCCCTCTATATAAAGGGTATTAGGTGTGTAGGTTTGAAGATTGAAAAAAGATGTAAACACAGTAAAGGTGTGTGTGTGTGTCTAGGCATCAAGTCCTCTAATGGACGCCTAGGGTTTGTTTGTTTTAGCCTCAAGAATCTATGATTCCTATTACTAGTTAGAGTAATCGTTCTAGAATTGATCATCTAGAATTGGGGCTATGTAGAACGTTTGGTTATTAATGAAGAACACCTTGTTGAATATATTTGTTCTTATTCCGCTTTATTTTTATAACTTATGAACATTGATATTATCCTAGATAAAGGTCTAAACAACCTAAGCTTAAATGATCCAACGATCTTTAGGTTTCCACAATTGGTATCAGAGCCTCGTGGCTCTCGATCTAGGATCTACAAGGTTTTTGAAGAAACCCTAAAACCCTAATTTTCAAGAAATCAATTTGTGTTTAATGTTTTAATAGGGTTTTGAAATTTAATTGATATAATAGTGATTATAATCATCCTCTCTACCTTAATTGGTATGCAATACGATCTTCAATCATTATTATTATTAAAGGGGTTTTCTTTGCATCGACTTCAGTTTTCTTTTTCGATAATTTGTCAAATTCTGTGAAACAAGGGATTTCACAAAAACCCTAATTCGGTAAAAGGAAAAAGTGATGATTAATAATGATAGATGCTTGGAGGTAACTCGATCTTGATTTATTGATTTCATGGTTTATATATCGAAGATCGCATGTTTACAAGGTTGATTGGTGATGAACTTCTGGTCGTATTATAAAAACCCTAATGTAGTTTGTATTGATTTTGATCATCATTGCTGTGTGATATTGTAATTTGTTTGGTTCGTGGTGGAAGCAATGATGAGATCAAGAAAACCTAGTCACTCTAGGGTTTTTCTATTAAAACGATGTCATTAATTCGTGCTGCTTAAAACGATATGTCTATTATTGCTGTCATTACAATATAACAGCAAGTTGAAGGGTTCATGATTCAAGCTTTTGTGTCATCATGATGGGGATACTGTTCGATTGGGCTTGTTCATGTGAATAGAGGTTTACTCGTGTTCAAGGCATTACTGATGTCAGTGGGTTCTTGTTGCTGCTAGTGCCTTATGTTTATGGATAGGGTTTATGTGAGAGATGGAAAAACTATCAAAAGGTGAATCTAACATGAATATGTGGTGAGAAAGTTGCAGGGTTATTATTTTATGAAAGAAGTAAATCTGTTATAATGAAAGAAGATTTGGTCGTGTTGAAACCCTGATTTGTAGGGTTTAGATATGGATACCGTGAAGGCATTGACTCATTCATATCGTGATTCTATATTATGGAAGTTTAATGATATTAAGTTATTGCCTGTTTTCAAAATCTTCAACAAAAGACGTGTTGGATAATGGATGGGCTTCAATGTATTGACACTGCTATTGGGCTTTAAATGCTGTTAATTGGTTATTAGTACTGTTAATAGCATGAAGTTAATATTGATATTAGGCCATGAATGTTAATGCTGCTCACTGCCAAGCATGGATACTGCTGTTCGAGCAATGAAAGAATGATATTGCATACATGTTAATACTGTTTCGGTGTGAGGATTTTTACTGTTCGTGTAAGTGAGTTACTATTGTTGGGCTCAATGAGCATGGGCTTATAGTTACTACTGTTTGAAGTTTAAAACTGCCAACAGAAGTTTGTACTATTCGTGTACAAGTATATTTTAATATTGTTGTGTAGAATAGTACTGTTGGATGTTTTTAGCACTACTCGCTTATATTGCCTTGTCGTCCGAGAAAGAGTTTGTACCATTAGTACTATCCGACATAGCTAGTTTGTACTGCTAGCTTTGTACGATATCGGGTAATACACGTTGTTTGGTTTTCGGATGGATTTGGATCTCGGACAAAACTATTTTTCAAATAGTTTATTCTTATTGATTTTATGGCTCGGTTTGGAGATTATTTGAAGAGGTGATTACGAAGACAATTGAATATTTCCTATTTGATGTTGTAGTTGAGTTTCACACGTGGGCGTCTTATCATATCTTAAAGTGGGTGTTACACTTTAAAGATAACTTGTTCGTGCTTACAATGTTGTGACGAAGACTTGTCAAAATCTAGCAAATGTGTGTGATTTCTCTTATGGTGCTTAATGCGCACATTTGCTATCACTTTGGTTTGGTGTCTCATAGAAGATGAGGATTATTGTCAAGAGATTGAAGTCTCCTTGTACATCGGTTTTGGGTATACGTTCGGAGTCACGTGGATAGTGCAAGACATAAGACACAAGTTTGGGTTGTTCTACTTCATCAAATTCGTTATACTCAGTTTTCTTCATCAGTAATCACTACATAGAGCCTACAAAGTTCGAGATTCAAGAGATGGTAAACATATTGGTTTCAGGGGAAGCTTATTGATTAAATGTTTAACCATCTACATGCACCACTTGAGGGGAAGTGTTTACAAGTTGCATATCTTCAGAAGACCCCTATTGGATGAAGACAAAAAGGGGAAGAAGATTACAGGTTTATTGATTTGCAGCTTATTATATGTGGTGACATGATACAAAGGAAGCTTGGAAGTTTTGTTTCATTCAGGGAGATGATTACATCTCAACTTCAGGGGAAGCTTTGGCTTTATGATGAAGTTCGTACACGACTTTGTTTGTTTTGTCATCATCAAATAGGGGAAGATTGTTGGGATTCTTGATTTGATGAGACAAAATGAATAAAAGAATGAAACAAAAGGATCAAAGTCGTCATTATAAAACTCTACAAGCTGGTGGAGAAATATGAAGATTTGGTCAAATATTCTACAGGATAATTAGGAAACATATTAATGTGGTTTAATGTAATTTAAATAGTTTCCTTATCTATTGATTAGCTTCCTTTGTAAGCCTTAATATCCCTCTATATAAAGGGTATTAGGTGTGTAGGTTTAAAGATAGAGAAAAGATGTAAACACAGTAAAGGTGTGTGTGTGTGTGTCTAGGCGTCAAGTCCTCTAATGGACGCCTAGGGTTTGTTTGTTTTAGCCTCAAGAATCTATGATTCCTGTTACTAGTTAGAGTAACCATTCTAGAATTGATCATCTAGAATTGGGGCTATGTAGAACGTTTGGTTATTAATGAAGAACACCTTGTTGAATATCTTTGTTCTTATTCCGCTTTGTTTTTATAACATATGAACATTAATATTATCCTAGATAAAGGTCTAAACAACCTGAGCTTAAACGATCCAACGATCTTTAGGTTTCCACATTCATGCTAAAAATAAGTAAGTAAAGAGACAATTCAACAAATTGAGCACTGTAGTTTTCAGAATCAGCCAGGTGAAATTAAGGGTCTGTTTGGTTGACCACTTTGGCATAGGATTTAATTTGACAATACACTAGTTAGTTGTTTGATAGACACATTTGGTTTAGGATTGGTCATTTAGACCTCAAATGAAGGTTTATACAAAAGGTGATAGTGATCACATGGCTAGATGTAGAAATAGTAACTCTATAGCATTGATTTACTATCACTTGTTTTTGTCCTATTCTATTATTTTAATTAAAATATTATTAATATATATCAAATCTATATTTAACTATATAAAATAATAACATATTTATTTTATAATATATTTTCTCTCTTATATTAAAACCAAAATCTAAATCCTAAACCAAATTCAAATCCAAATTTGAATCCTAATCATAAAATCATCCACAAACCAAACGGGCCCTAAAAGATTGTAGTATTATAATAGAGGGTAGGTTATAAAGACCCCCCCCCTAAAAAGCCATTAGTACCCCCCCCCCCCCCCCATAGTTTTTTGAATTTTTTCATTTTTAAATTTTTTTTGTTTATTTTTATAATTTTGTTTGTATTATAAAACAGTGAAACGCAGAATGCGGAACATAAAATATAAAGTTTAACAAGTCAAAAGTATTAAACTGTTAAAAAGTACGGAGCAGAAACTCTGATAAAAAATTATGTTATATGTAAACGGAGGGACAAAAGAACGATACAAGTACTTAAAAGTAAAAAACACGATGAGCCAGGGGGATACAAATAGTAGCACCCTTATACACCTATTTACAAAATGGTATCATTTGAAACAAGTAGAGTTCAGCTCTGAGTGTGTTCGCACACATCCAATGAGCTTGATCACTTGAGATTGCATTTGCCAACTACTCAAAATATATCTTATATTAATCCTAATCTTAAGTACTTATATAGCATTATAACCTTCTATTTTTAGCAATATTGAATTTTCAACTTACATACATCTATGCATAGTGTACAACCCATACAAACATAATTAAAACTTAACACCGAGGGCTGCACCTATTGTACGTGCACCATATAGATTGGCACCGTCTGAAATGAAAGAGTTGTCGGTACAATTGCAAGAGCTGTTGGAGAAGGGATTTATTCATCCAAGTTCATCACCGTAGGGAGCACCAGTTTTGTTTGTAAAGAAGAAAGATGGATCTTTTATAATGTGTATAGACTATCGCGAGTTGAACAAGTTGACCGTCAAGAATTGTTATCCTCTTCTGAGAATTGATGATTTATTGGACCAACTGCAAGGTTTGAGCGTGTATTCTAAGATCGATTTGCGATCAGGATATCACCAGTTATGCATTAAAAAGTAAGACATTCCAATTACTGCATTTAGAACTTGGTATAGTCACTTTGAGTTCCAAGTAATGCCGTTTGGATTGACTAATACGCCTGCTGTGTTTATGGACTTGATGAACCGAGTATGCAAGCCGTATCTGGATAAGTTCCTCATAGTGTTCATCAATGATTATTCTGGAGCTGCTTAAGAAAGAGAGATTGTATGCCAAGTTTTGAAAGTGTGATTTTTGGCTAGATTTGGTACAATTTCTGGGTTATGTGATTGATCGTAGTGGTGTTCATGTTGATCCTGCCAAGATCGAAGCCATTAAGAGTTGGGCTGGGTATTATAGGAGGTTTATTGAAGGTTTTTCTTTGATTTCTAGGCCACTGACTAAGTTGACTAAGAAAAATAAGAAATACGAGTGAGGAGAAGAAGAAGAATAAGCTTTTCAGACGTTAAAGCAAAAGTTGTGTAGTGCACCGATTTTAGCGTTGCCCGAAGGAACGGAAGATTTCATAGTATATTGTGACGCATCTCTTAAGGGTTATGGAGCTGGGTTGATGCAAAGAGAGAAGGTGATAGCGTATGCTTCTACACAATTGAAAGTCCATGAAGAGAATTACACTACTCATGATTTGGAATTAGGAGCCGTTGTTTTCGCTCTTAGATTATGAAGACATTATTTGTATGGAACGAAGTGCGTGGTTTTCACCGATCACAAGAGCCTACAATATATTTTGAATCAGAAAGAGCTAAACTTGAGACAACGGAGATGGATTGAGTTATTGAGTAATTATGATTGTGAAATTTGGTATCATCCTGGAAAAGCGAATGTTGTGGCTAACGCCTTGAGTCAGAAGGAAAGGGATAAGCCATTGCGTGTTCAAGCTTTAATGATGACTGTTCATAATGATCTACCAAAGCAAATTCGTGAAGTTCAAAAGGAAGCAATGAAGAAGAGGTACGTAAGGAAAGAAAATTTAGGGAGATTGATTAAGCCAATATTCAAATTTCGCCCAGATGGAACACGTTGTTTGGGGAATCGTGTTTGGTTGCCGCAATTTGGTGGATTGAGGGATTTGGTTATGCATGAGTCGCATAAGTCTAAATATTCCATCCATCAGGGATCGGACAAGATGTACCAAGATCTGAAACTGTTGTACTGGTGGCCGAATATGAAAGCTGATATCGACACGTATGTTAGTAAGTGTATGACTTGTGCGAAGGTTAAAGCTGAGCATCAGAAACTGTTTGGATTGCTGCAACAACCTGAGATTCCAGTTTAGAAGTGGGAAAGGATTACTATGGATTTTGTGAGTGGATTGCCAAGAACGTCGAGTGGGTATGATACGATTTGGGTTATTGTCGACCGACTGACCAAATCAGCTTAATTTCTACCAATGCAGAAAATGGATAGTATGGAGAAACTCACGCGACTATACTTGAAGGAAATAGTGTGTAGGCATGGTGTTCCTGTTTCGATCATTTCGGATCAAGATAGCCATTTTACGTCAAATTTCTGGAGATCGCTTCAGGAAGCGTTGGGGACGAATTTGGATATGAGTACCGCTTACCACCCTTAAACGGATGGTAAAAGTGAAAGGACAATAAAAATGTTAGAAGATACGTTGCGTGCATGTGTGATTAACTTTGGAAATAGTTAGGATCTCCATTTGCCATTGGTCGAGTTCTCATACAACAATAGTTATCACGCAAGTATTAAGGCTGCACCATATGAAGCTTTGTATGGACAGAAATGTAGGTCACCTGTATGCTGGAGTGAGGTTGGTGATAGCCAACTCACCAGTCTAGAATCTATCCGTGATACGACCGAGAAGATTGTCCAGAATAAGAACCGTTTGTTAGCTGCTCGTAGTCGCCAGAAGAGTTATGCAGATAAGAGAACGATGCCGTTGGAATTTGAAGTTGGTGATAAGGTACTGCTTAAGGTATCGCCATGGAAGGGCGCTGTGCGTTTTGGAAAGCGCGGGAAATTAAGTCCACGTTACATTGGGTCATTCAAGATTATAGCTAGAATTGGTCATGTAGCTTATACGTTGGAGTTGCCTAAAGAGTTGAAAGGAATTCATAGTACTTTTCATGTTTCGAATCTTAAGAAATGTTTAGCAAATGGTGATATTGTTGTTCCAATGGAAGAGATTCAACTTGATGATAAGTTGCACATGATTGAAGAGCGAGTAGAAGTTGTTGATAGAGAGGTTAAGCGACTTAAGCAGAGTCGGATACCTATTGTTATAGTTTGTTTGAATTCGCTAAGAGGCCCAAAATTTACTTGGGAACGAGAGGATCAGATTAAGAAAAAGTACCATCATCTCTTTACAAGTAAGGACGAAATAAGTAAAGCGGATAAGTCGAGTTGAGCACCAAGACGGCGCTCCCAAAAGGAGGGGAGAATGTAACAACTGGAGTTTCAGGTCAACGTTTATCCCGAGCTAAGATAATTATTTTGATACGTAGATAGTTATAGTCGTTTATACTATATGAGGTTTGATAGAAATCTCCTTTGATAAGGTAGTTTCAATCTGTGATTTAGTTTCTATTAGTTTTAGCATCTAAGAATGTTAGAAAAATTTATATCGTTGCTCCGAGAGCGTGATTATGTTATTTTCATATTTTACGACGTTTCCTTTAATTTTTGTAAAAACCGTGTTTAAAGGTCATGTTTTACGAGGTTTAACGATTAATAAACGTTTTAAAGTAGAATTAGTGGGACGGATTTAAAATATTTACAAACATGGTGTGACCCGAGTATTTGGCCAATTTTAGATAAAAGAAATGTTGCTTTGTATTAGTTTTAAAAGAACTTGAGAATTGAGGGACTAGAATTTCCAAAGTATCAAAGTTCAATTCTATAAATAAGCACCACTTATACACATAAACTCTTTTACAAAAAAAATTCATCCTCTCCCTCTCTTGCTCTTTGTTCGACCAGCCAAGACACAAACACCACCACCGCCACTTTATTTTGACATGCATTTAAATCCAAATACACCATCTTAATCTTTGTTTCATCCTCTACAAATCCCACTAATAAAAACCCACATGCAATAAGATTTAAGGAAGTTGAATTTATGGTCAAGTCCTAGTGATTTGATGTATAAAGGTGTGTTCAAAGTGGTTAGATTAGTGTTATTTTGGTGTTAGTTAATTGATAAAGGTTTGTTTATTTGGGTTGAGGTGTTCGTCCATACGGTTTGACCAAGGGGAAACCATAGTCGGGTTTTGTTCTAGCTTTGTAAGTACCTTAATTGTGTTTTTGTGTTGATTAATTAGATTGTTATTACATGTATATGATTCTTGCTAGATGATTCAAGTGCAAAATTTATTTGAAAGTGTTTCGAGTATGAACATGTGTTTGATAGTTTTGGTATATGTTTTTAGGCTAGTTAAACATAATGGAATAGTTAGATTTTGATAAAAATGTGATTTGGTATGACTTTGGGTTGACTTTATTTGACTAGAAAGTTTGACTTGGTCATGGCGTGTTGAGAAATTTTTGAAATCTATTTTAGGCTTTTGATAATGGTAAAGGATGTTCTAAGGTCCGTTTTGATATAAGGTGGGCCTTGTAAGTCCTAAAACGAACGTTTTACGGCCGAGTCAACTTTGGGTATTTTTAGGGTAAAAAGTCAAATACGAACTTTGACTTTTCAAAAAGTCAAACTTGCGTAAACTTTTCATTAAAGTCTATATAAGCAAAGGGTTCGTAATGTTAGTTAAAATTGTAACGAAATATGAAGTTCGGATTATATTATCCTTACTTTCGGTAACTTTCAAAAAATGGAAACTTTATAGAAAACGTTGTAATATTATAAAGAACGTCAATGAGAAATGTTTTGCGTCGCACTTAGAGATTTTAGTATATGGTTGTATATACGTAATAGTAATATATATGTATGCAAATATGCCTTATATGAAATATTATACTTTTAGTCATGTACCACCATTTATTTATTATATAGGTCGCGGTTAAGATGTGAAGCAAGTTACGTTTGTTGGGTTGATTGATTTGGATCTTTTGCTTAAGGTGAGTTCATAGGCTCGCTTTTGAACTGTTTTAAATGTTTTTAAACCCGCGAGGGGGATACATGTTTGTTTTATAAATCAAACACATATATTTTTATGGTATGCTGGACCCGATTATGAGATTATTTCCGCATTAGTAGCTATTGTCGAAGTCCCTTATTTCATGAACTGTTAGTTGCCTTGTGAGGTGAACGTTAATGCCTTAAATAGATCTATTGGGTTTGACAACCCTGTCCGGGGTTTGAATCCTTGTGACCACCGTGTCAAACGGACATTTTGTATTTAGAAAGTAGTAGGTATATGACAATAATACCTTGTTTTGGGGCACTCTAACATATGAAATGCCATATGTACTGTTAATGTTCAGGGTTATGAGCTTATTGCGTGAAAGAAAAGAAGTTGCTATACATTGCATTTGTTGCTTTGTTTTCCCGAGAACTAATTATGTGTTCAAAGATTATTGCTTACTGATTATTTTAAACTCTATGAATTTCACTCAAATTTATTGTTGACGTTTTAAACATGTTTTATCCCAGGTAACCAAGGATGAAGGCAACGATGGCATGGAAGTGTCGTGTGTGTGATGGAATTTATGGAAAGACTACTTGTGTGTTCTGGTCTTTCAAAAACAATGTCTTAAGTTATGTTAAAAATAATGTCTTTTAATTGAAACATTTGTCTTTCAATGGTTGTAATAGACGGTGGTTGCGATTATGTGGGGACCTAAACGCATTTTAACTCTGACTAATTATGGAACACATGTTTGATAAACGTCTCATTTGGGTCGTTTTCTATTATCATGGTTTTCCCGTAACTTGGAACAACTTCCAACGTCAAAGTTACATGCCATGGGAAATGTGTCCTCCATTTCCACATCCTAATCAATTGCATCAAATGTAGGGGATGTTTAGCACTAACAACTTTGGACCCATGAGATATTGGGGACCAAATGTTTGAGTGATTGCCTTATATAAATAGATATGCATTGGAGTCGACTTGGAACCCGATGAGTGGATAAAGGATAGTGGATGCTCTAAACACATGATGGGTAACCGAAATATCTTCTCCACTTACAAGGCATACAACAGAGGTAATATTATATTTGGTAGTAATCTTCGCGATAACATCATTGTCAAAGATACGGTTTCTAATGACTCTCTCAATTTAGATAATGTAGAACATGTTGATAACTTTTAATTTAACTTGCTAAGTGTAGGACAAATATATGATAATAAGTGTAGAGTAACTTTCTCTGAAAATGATAGTGAAATCACTAAGGACGGTAAGATTATAGGTAGAGGTATTAAGAAGAAAGGCTTATATGTGTTGAAATTAGGAAATAAGCCAAAAGACAAAATTTGTCTTGCTACGATTGATAAAAACTCCACTTTGTGGCATAGGAGATTAGGTCACGCTAATATGCGTCTCATTCAATCATTAGCATCTAAGGAATTAGTTAGAAACTTACCTAAGCTTAAGTTTGATCAACACTTTTGTGATGCTTGCAAAATTAGAAAACAAGCACACGCTAGTCACGACTAGATGCTTAGAACTCCTTCATATGGATCTCTTTGGTCCATCTGCCATACGGAGTTACGGAGGAAACCTCTACACCTTAGTCATAGTAGATGACTACTCTAGGTATACTTGGACTAGATTCCTTAAGAATAAAACCGAAGCCTTCGATCAATTCCAGATATTTAGTAATAAAATTCAAAACCAATTAGGATGTACAATAGTGTCAATAAGAACCGACCACGGTAGGGAATTTGATAATGAGGTGCAATTTGGAGAGTTTTGTAATGCCAATGGAATAACACATAACTTCTCGGCTCCACGCACTCCTCAATCAAATGGCGTAGTTGAAAGGAAAAATAGGACACTTCAAGAAATGAGTAGGACTATGTTGAATGAGCAATCATTACCACAAAAGTTTTGGTGTAACGTTGTAGACACTTCAACATACATTCTCAATCGAATCCTAATTAGAGTCATCCTAGGTAGAACACCTTATGAACTCTTGAGAGGTAGGAAACCTACTATTGATTACTTTAAGGTGTTTAGAAGCAAGTGCTTCATTTTAAACACCAAATATTACCTCACTAAGTTTGACCCAAAGTCATACGAAGGTGTATTTTTAGGTTACTTCCAACATAGTAAAGCCTAAATCATTCTTAATAAACACATTGGGAAAATCAAAGAATCACTCAACGTGACATTCAATGAAACTCCTCCACCCTCTAAGACATCACCTTTGGTGGATGATGACTTATATGAAGAAGAGGCAATTAAGGTTACCGAAAAGAAAAACTTGGAAAATGACATTGCGGATGAAACTTTAGAGATTGACAAAAAAGACAATATTAAGGAATCTAGGAATCATCCATTAAAAAATATCATAGGAAATCTTAACCAAAGAACCCTTAGGTCACAAGCCCAAAACCAAAGTAACTTCTTTTGTTTTATATCAACTATAGAACCTAAGAATGTGAATGAAGCCTTAACAGATGAAAGTAGGATAATCGCTATGCAAGAAGAATTAAATCAATTCATTGCTAACGACGTTTGGGTGTTAGTTCCACAACCTAGGACTATAACAATCATAGGAACCAAGTGGGTGTTTAGAAATAAGTTAGATGAGAACGTTATTGTTTCTCGAAATAAGGCTAGGTTAGTTGCTTAAGGCTATAATCAACAAGAGGGCATTGATTATGATGAAACTTATGCCCTAGTTGCTAGACTTGAGTATATTAGGATACTACTAGCTTATGCTTGTGCTTTAGATTTTAAGCTATTATAAATGGATGTAAAAAGTCCATTCCTGAATGGTTTTATCAATGAGGAGGTATACGTGGCACAACCTCCAGGATTCATTGACTTTAAAAAACCGGATCATGTTTATAAACTAAAGAAAACTTTATATGGTCTAAAACAAGCACCGAAAGCTTAGTATGATAGATTGAAAGCTTTTCTTATTAAACATGAGTACAAAATGAGAATGGTAGATAACACACTATTTACTAAGAGGAAATGTTCAAATCTCATCATCGTTTAAATATATGTCGACGACATTATATTCGGTTTGACTTGTCAAGACATGGGTGATGAATTTGACAAAATCATGCATAAAGAGTTTGAGATGAGCATGATGGGTGAACTTAACTTCTTCCTTGGATTACAAATAAAACAAGTGGAAGATGGTATCTTCTTTAATAAATCTAAATATATTAAAGAAATGCTTAAGAAATTTGGCTTAGAAGATTTTAAACCCATGAAAACCCCCCATGTCCTCCGATACTAAACTCACGAAAGACGAAGAGTGTGAGTCGGTAGATATTACAAGTATCGAGGTATGATATGTAGTTTATTATACTTAACGGCAAGCGGTTAAGCATATCTTTTGATACAATAAGGCACTACGCACTTAGGATTATGGTATCCTAAAGGGACCGACATAGAAACCATAGTATATGCCGACTCTAATCATGCAGGAGATTATGTGGATAGAAAAATCACTAGTGGTATTTGAACATTCGTGGGATGTTGTTTGACATCTTGGTTCTCGAAGAAACAAACCGCTCTTGTTATATCCACTACCGAAGTCGAATACGTAAGTGCCAAAAAGGCATGTCAACAGGCACTATGGATGAAACAAACTCTTATCGACTACGACATTCGACTCAACGACGTCCTGATCATGTGCGACAATAAAGGTGCGATTGACCTTAACAAAAACCCAATGCAACACTCTTGAACTAAACACATCGAAATTCATCACCACTTTCTTCGTGATAACGTCCAAAAAGGACATATCTCTATCGAAAAAGTGCCATCCGTCGACAATATCACTGACATTCTTACTAAACCCCTTAAACGTGAATCGTTTAACTATCTACGTCTTGGTTTAGGAATGATGGAAAACATTCCATAAATCATTTTCTCCTTCTTCTAGTCTCGATTCTAGTCCATGTTCCATTCTGCGTCGTAACAATTTAACTACTTCATCCAGAGCTAGTTTGACATTTTTAATTCGTGAAATGCAAATTAAACCGTCACTCCTCTGTGTAAATTTTTGTTAAAACGGCGGCCCCCATATCTCGGTCTGCGCTAGGATTAAATTGGGCGGCCCCTATAATGATATGGGACCGCCACCAGTTGAACAATATGTCTGCACATAAAATTTTCAAAATACAAAAACAAACACTCCCTCTTCCCTCTTGCTGCAGCGACGAACACAACCATAAACACACCAAAACTCAAAATCGGCCTAATTAACTTAAATTGAAGATAGAATCAACACATACAATCATTCCTAACCTCATTAACATCATCAATTGTAAATCATTTCATCTATTTTCTTTCAATTCGTGTCTAGGGTTCATGATGAACACAAAATTAAAATTGGGAATTTTTCATTTTTTGCAATTATGTACAATTAGGACTACTAGAATACAATGTATAACTAATATGCTTTCCATAGACATAGGATTTGCATATATTAGTGTGTTTGTCAAAAATTATTTTCAAACATAAAACCCTAATTTTATTCTCGAAATTACTCACGTTAGGAACAGAATAAAATTATTTTTATGCATTGTTAATACACTCTAAAAATGTTTTTGCATACATGCTTAATGATATCATGAACAAAATTCGAGATACATAATTCATATGTATTTTTCGACATGTTTGGATGAGCAAAATTGAATTAAGGAGCGTTTGGGTTAACTTTTAGGTTTTATTTCTAGGTCGAGTTAACCATAACTCCACATATGTTGCATATAGGCACACACTAGACACAAGTTCAAAATAACAATACAAGTATAAGATATTAAAACATGATTTTGGTTTTTTTTATTTTAGGTAACAATGCCTCGAATCACCAGACTAGATCACCAAAATACCCGCAACTATATTCCACTCATATCAAATGAATTTGATCAACCATTACAAAACACCATTGCAAGTCTTAAAAACAATACTTTCGTGAGGGTCGGGTTGTAAGTTAGAATTTTGAAAACATGAGTCATCTTATTGCCAAGTTTGAGTTAGTTGGGTTTGAATGTTTGTTGACCATAAACGAACAAATTGTTCCTCGCTTTGTTCTTGAATTTTATAGCCAACTTACATTTGACTGTAATTCTGAAGGACACTTTGTTGTCAACTTGATGAGGTGTCATTTTATACACTATTTCTAGGTCATTTAACCCCCTAAATCATGCAAATATGCCCAGATTATGTGCTTAATCGTTTATTTTTAGGTTTTTAGCACTTGGATGGCATTTGGAGGAAATACACGTGACTTAGGCTCTTTTGGAAAAGAAACAGACAGGATTATGACTCTACACCAAGAACCATGAAGAATTATTCACTTAGAGCCTAGAGACGGCGTCACAACCATAAAGCGACGGCGTCATGACATTCATGGTGACGGCGTCAAATATTCAGCGATGGCATCATGACGTAACTTAAAGTGGATCTAGAACCATCTATGTGGCGACGGCGTCAGGAGTAAAAAGTGATGCCGTCGCAGTGATATCTCTATAAATACAAAACTAATTTTAAGGTTTTAAGTGGGTAACTTTGTATAACTTTAGGGAGACGAACCCTAGCCTTTATATCAGCTTCATAGGTTGTTTTTAGGGCCTCAAAACCCTATTGTACTACCTTAGATCCATGTTTTAATTCAATTAAGGTTATTTATCATTCATCATTCAATATGTCTATATGTTGTGTGATTAATTTATCTACTTGCTTTCATTATAACACGTGAAGCTAAACCCTCCTTTATATTTGCTTATGATTGCATGAAAGTCGGATTGTAGATCATATTAGTGTTGCTTCTTGTTGATGCATGTGTGCGTAAGGATTTAGAAAACTAGCATTTGTCCATATCGCTGTAGATACATCTAGGGAAACGCGAGTGCATAGAAAGGATACCATCGGGTAACAGTCTTCATACTACCTTACCCCCTTATATGGTTGATCCCTCTTAAGGTATTTCACAAGCATTTAATATACTCTTAGGGGCCTTGTAATAGTCTTCATACTACCTTACTTGTGCATTGCCTTAACGAAATATTAACTAGACAGTGGGTTCGTGTAATCCGTTCATGACTTAGGAAATACTTACACAGATCATCACAAGTGTGACAGGGCAGCATGATTAGGAGAAGCAATCTGATAAGTAAGACATGATTAAGTAAATACATTTAATTATCATAAGTTATCACTGGTAGATTAGATATTAGTTTAGTAATTAGTTAAACAAACCAACCTCTCAAACCATAGATTTACCTGCTTTCAATAAAATATAAAAACACAAAAATAATCTTCTCTCAACCCCTAGAATTCTTTTAGACCGTGATCAAGCCTTCCCAACCTATTCCCCTAGAGAACGATAATAACCCCCGAGTCTTGCCTATACTACTAATACAACGGTTAGGTGCTCTGCCTAGGGAATTGTAAAACTTCGTGTAGAGGTCCTATGATGACCGCATCAAGTTTTTGGCGCCGCTGCATGGGGAATAGTAAGGTTCTAATCATTGTTTAACTTAGTTCTACTCGCTTGAATCCTTTCAAGAGAGATCTTAATTTCGTATATTATCTTTCTCGTAATATATATCTTCTTTATGTGTTTGTTCGTAATTGCCATTGACTATTCCATTCTTCACTATGGAGAATGTGAATCCATCATTGACCTTAGGATCTTTTTCTCAGGAACCCTCTGTCACTACTCACGCTAAGTTTACGACTCGAATAAACAAGCTTTTAGAAATAAGGCAAACTATTGATTCTCTCCATTTAAAAACCATTAATGAATTAACCAACCAATCTTCTGACTCCGAGACTTTCTGCCCTAAAGAGAGAATTAAAGAAGTTGAATTAAGAACGCAACAAAGAAACAATTTTGAGGAAGAATTTTTCAAAGATAAGTTCCCCACTAAGGAAGAATTAGCTTACCATAAGGAACTATTATGAGAACCTCAACCCCCTTTCTTGACCCTAGAGCCTAAGATTAGGAGAGGTGACCTCTGGAGTTTAAAGATTCCATGTGTAATCAACACCATTTACACGGGCCATGCATACATTGATCTACAATCTCCTGTCAACATCATGTCTCGTGCTTATTACAACAAAATAAGAGAAAAATCCTTTTAAGCACGTAGAAACCCATACGAACCATATAAGTTTTGCAACTTCGTTGGAAGAGCTAAAAATATGCATATATTTATTGGGTGCTTCATTTATGTTGTGTACTTTATAATTTTAGAAGACTTGGGCAACATAATTGATAGTGGGCTAAGTGAAGTAGTCTTGGGAAAACATTTGTGCATATATCTAAGCTCACTTATGATGAATCTTTAGGGTTAATTAGGTTTTCCCAGAGGGACGACGAAGTTATGTTTAGGATGCCTCAAAGGACAAAAGAATTAGATCTAGTATCCTCTTTGGAAAAGGATAAGTTTGAGGCGTTCTTTGTGGAAAACTTGAAGGTTAGAAAAAAGGGGTTTAAGCATGTCCTTGAAAAAAGAAAGGGATATTACAAAGCTTGCATGAACCTCGGACATACTTATAAAAGAGAAAGGGAGACAATTGAAAAAACTCAAAACCAGCCATATAAGTATCATCAAGCTTAAGGAGTAAAAAGGACTTCAAGTCTAGCTACAAGACTCAAAAATAAAGAAAAATGCTTTTTGGGAGGCAACCCAATATTTACCTTTCCCGCATTTAGGAGTGTCTTGAGTTTTAATTCTTTATTGTTTGTTTTATTATGTTTGAATTATTTTATAATCATGCTTTGTTTGTTTATAACTTCGTCTTATTTGCAATCAAATGTATTTTGCAACAAAATAAGTGTAAAGGAAATATCAGGTTTTTAAGAACCAAATTCAAACATTTAAAATAATTTGTTTAGATTAATTCGCAGTCGGTTTCTAAGTCACTGATTGTAATGATTTATTCCAGATTTTATGCAGTGCTTTCTTCAAACTTGACTTAATAAAATTGGTGCAGGAGGAAATTTCTCATTAAAAACGGTAGGAAAATTTTCACAGACGATGGACGACGGCGTCATGATTTTATGCCGGAGACGGCGTCGGCCCGTCATCTCTGCTTGTAAAAAATTCAATTCTTTTTCATGTATTTTCTAAAAGTAAAATGGTGCAATATTTTAAAGTTTGTATTCTTTGTAACCTGCAGAAAACTATAATTATATCATTACTCTCATCTTATCTTTACTGCTTTCATAGAGTCGAAACCCTAAACTCTTATTGTATATTATCTATCCCGCCAATTTTATGCTTGGTATAGTTGTTTTGTCTTGATTACAGGTTATATTTTTAAGAAGAAGATTGGAAGATCTTAGGATGTTTTCATTGGATGATTCTTGGAGGATGATTTAACCAGTTATCGCATGTTTCTTCTACATTATTGAGCAACCCAAGGGAGTACTGGTTTCTTTTACTTGTTTTTTTTCCCTTTATTCGTTTTTACGGGTACTTCTATAGAACATTGGGGACAATGTTCAACTTAAGTGTAGGGGGAAATAAGCCTTAAAATCTATTCCTTCATTTTCCATTTACTTTGTTCTTAAAATGATGGATAATATATCGAAACATAGCATAAAAAAGTAATTTTGACGCAAATTTAAAAAAATTTATGACACACACCGACGAAAACCAAGTATTAATAGCGTCTCATGGATAAAAATATGTTTTGATAGCAAAGAAAACCTCAAATTCCACCCAAAATGTTGTAGCTCGCCTTTGTTCAATTTAGGAATTCAGGTATACATTATAGATACCCAAGATAATTTGTACCTTTAGCTTCTCGAGTTAAGGTTCGAATGCAGTCATATGCGTCTATTTCATCGTTACGGATGTATACGTATGGTTTAGGTCACCTTTTATGGAGCATTGGTATCGGTATTAAATTATATGAGTGTACCGGTAGTATATTAAATTCTAGAACTTGTTTTTGTGATGCATCCCGACACTGCATAGTAAGTATAAGGATTTGCTAGATAAGAGGCACTAGGATTAACCCATGTTTTAAACATGAATATGTTATTATGGTCACATCGACTATATAACTATCTCACACCCTTTCCATGCACTCATTTTGAGTGCAGGATACCCCTAGTACAACCCTCCGAGCCTATCATTTTTCACGGTTCTCGTAAGTTTCTATTTATAGCGTATGTATTAATGAAGAGCCATTGTCACCTTAAAAACTAATCGTTACCCCTAAATCGCTTAGCCTATTTATATTACTTCACCTTTAGTACATTATTGTTTTAACACAAGTTAATTATTTAAGTACACGGTTGCTAAGTCCTTATCCTTGTAAATATAGTTTTGGGACGATTTGGATTCATGATAGTATTCATCTTATGAAGAATTGGGGAAGAAGTAATTTATTACCCTTGATAGAGCTCAATAAGCTCCATGTTATTTTGATCCAACTCAAATCGGGTCATTAGTTAGATTGTAAATAATCGAGTATGTAAAAGTTCAAGTGTAGGGGTGTATCTATAAACCCCTATGATGTATTATATATTTAAGCAATGGCAGGGCAAAGTGTATAAAAAATGTATATAAAAAAGAGTGAAAAAATGTACGGGCTGCCATTTGCTTATGGTATGTTTATATTAGAGTCAAGAAAAGAAAAAGAAAGAGATTGATGTAGAGTTGTGTAGAGTTTGTATATTTTGTCCGAGTCTTTGGCTTAGCAACCAAACCAACGTGTATTCTTATAAATAATTAGCTGACCCTTCCACTCCAAATTCACCCAAAGCCACCGAAATGTATCCTATCCGTTTCCGTTTCCATTAATGTTATCTTACACCTACACCCCACAACCCTTTAAAAGACCCCTTGGAATGTAATGAATAATGCTTCCGCCTAGTGGTGGAGGTTTGATCCTTTACCAAGCATATGGTAATTTATATTCTATGATAGGTAATGAGTGTTGATTTTACGTTTCCTATTTTGTTCATAAATTTAATATACGCACTCGAGAGAAACGAAAATCACAAACACTTATGTGAGGTGCTCTTAGTATATACTTTCTGTGCTTTTATATTACAAGGTTTTTGAAGGTTGGGTTGTAAAATACTTTTAAAGAGTAGGTAAAATGACCCTCATATTGTTATTGTCTAAGTAGAAAAGCCTATTTTCTTGAGGACAAGAAAATCCCAAGTGTAGGGGTATTTGATGAGGTGTCATTTTATACACTATTTCGGTGGTCATTTAACCCCCTAATTCATGCAAATATGCCCAAATTATGTGCTTAATCATTTTTTTTAGGTTTTTAGCACTTGGATGGCATTTGGAGGAAATACACGTGACTTGGGCTCATTTGGAGAAGAAACAGACAAGACTATGACTCTACACCAAGAACCATGAAGAATTATTCACTCAGAGCCTAGAGACGGCGTCGCAACCATAAAGCAACGACGTCATGACATTCATGGTGACGGCGTCATAGATTTAACGACGACGTCAGGACGTGGCCGACAAAAAGTGGATCTAGAACCATCTACGTGGCGACGGCATCAAGAGTACAAAGCGACACCGTCGAAGCGATATCTCTATAAATACAAAACCGATTTTAGGGTTTTAAGTGGGTAACTTTGTATAACTTTAGGGAGACGAACCCTAGCCTTTATAGCATCTTCATAGGTCATTTTTAGGGCTTCAAAACCCTATTGTACTACCTTGGATCCATGTTTTAATTCAAGTAAGGTTATTTATCATTCATCATTCAATATGTCTATGTGTTGTGTGATTGATTTATCTTCTTGCTTTCATTATAACATGCGAGGCTAAACCCTCCTTTGTATTTGCTTATGATTACATGAAAGTCGGATTGTAGATCCTATTACTGTTGATGCATGTTGATGAATGTGCGCGTTAGGCATAAGAAAACCAGCTTTTGTCTGTATCGCTGTAGACACGTCTAGGGAAACGCGAGTGCATAGAAAGGATACCATCGGATAATAGTCTTCATACTACCTTACCCCCTTATATGGTTGATCCCTCTCAAGGTATTTCACATGCATTTAATATACTCTTAGGGGCCTTGTAATAGTCTTCATACTACCTTACTTGTGCGTTTCCTTAACGGAATATTAAGTAGACGGCTGGTTCGTGTAATCCGTTCATGACTTAAGAAATACTTACACGGATCATCATAAGTGTGACAAGGCAACAGGATTAGGAGAAGCAATCTGATAAGTAATGCATGATTAAGTAAATACATTCAATTATCATAAAGTTATCACCATAGATTAGATATTAGTTTAGTAATTTGTTAAACAAACCAACCTCTCAAACCATAGATTTACCTGCCTTCTATAAAATATAAAAAAAATAAAAATAATCTTCTCTCAACCCATAGAATTTTGTTAGACCGTGATCAAGCCTTCCTAACCTATTCCCCTAGAGAACGATAACAAACTCCTAGTCTTGCCTATACTACTACCATAACGGTTAGGTGCTCTTCCTAGGGAGTTGTAAAACTTCTTGTAGAAGTCTTACGACGACCGCATCATAACTTTGTCATTCAAAATAAGTCATTTTCCCTCACTGTCAAAGAGTTCGATCATATCTTAAAAATTCTATTTAAAGGCCACGTCTCATACACCGACATGTGGTCACTTGATTACTTGGCAATAAGTACTCCGTCAAAGGGTCGTTATAAAACCATTCCTCCTTCTCAAAGGGTCATTAAGTCTCTCATTCAAACTCCTCGACAAGGTCAAGTAACTCGTACTCGTAATAAGAAAACTGTTGTGGTCGATGAAAATGAAATTTTAACCTGCGAAATCCAAAATCATATGAAATCATAGGTTGAAATCATTCGTGAAAATGTATTTTGTCTAGGAGGTCATCGGGATCATGTCCCCACGTGTCTTTGTCATATGCTTTATTGCATCGAAACCTCTACAGTGTATAATCTAGCATTCTTCATTTTAAAACGAATGGAAACGATTCGAAACAAACCTAAGGTCATCCTACCCTATGAAATGCTTTTAACTAGATTGTTCAATCATGTTGTGTAAAATTTTCCCGAGTTAGCAATTGATCGCTACATCTTGTATGATCGAGTCATGCATCCTCTCGCTCCTCACTACGAGCGAAAGACGCGATCGAATCATGGCACGAAAAGATGTCGTGACTCAAATCCTAGCTCTTCCTCCACCGCTCTTAATCATTCATCCTCATCTCATCACTTAGATGAAAATGTTGATGATGAAGAATTTTCTCATTCTAACACTCCATCATCTCAACTCGTTAGATCTTTGTCAAATGTTGTCCCTAGAGTCTTTGAAAACCTACCCCATGAAAGTCAATCTTTGAACTCATACCAAACCAAAATCATAAACCACCAAATTCAACAACGAGATGAACACCAGAAAGGGTTAAGGTCAATCGGAAAGGCTCTAAAGGACATGATGAATGGAAACAAAAATGAACATGGTTGTATGATTATTTGCTATCTTCTATTAGTACTCTTACTTATATTATTATATACACTATAATTTGACATTTATCTATTTATTAGGATCTAGAATTATAGAAGGCAATCGCAAGTGCCTTGGGTGATCTCTTCAATTTTATCATCCAACAACTTCTTAGATTATTATTATGTGAACTTCTTGACTATGTGAAGATTCCATGCATGTTTGATCATTATTTTCTTGGTTAGTGTTGCTTAAACATTGAATTTAGAAGATGCATATTTAACCTTGAAACTCTATTTTGTCAAATTGCTAAGTTAGGACTAGTTGAATCCTGAATTTAGAAGATGTTTCTGCCACTAGGCAAAAAGAGGGACAAACTGGAAATTTTTGGTTTTCCCAGAAAATGGCCCCCAAAAAGCATAGGCGGCCCCCAAATATATATGGGACCGCAACCCCTTTATGGGACTGCCAACAGGAGGGAACGAAATTTTGCAGTCTTGCCTCTTTTTCTGTATCTTTAACCCTCCTACCTATTGCTTTAAGTTGGCATTTACCTATTTAGCTAAACCATCCCATACATCTTTTCTCCATCTAAGCCATGCTTTTCCATTCAATCATATCTCTTCCATTATTTAAGTCAAACAACTAACTCACTCCACCATCACCATCTTTATCTTTCGTATCCTTCTCACCTTCATTATCAATGACTTGTCCAAACCCTCCTCCAAACTTCTTTAGGAAACCTAGAATCTTGGTAAGACAAGTTTAGAGACGCATAATGTCACACCCCCAAATTTACTATAGCGGAAGACTGGATTTAGGATTGTGACTTCATGGCGTGAAGAGGACTTGATATGAGAGATAGACCTCTACATGCCAATATACCAATGCAGACTCCATATATTCTGTAATATAGAACACCTGAGAAAACATTCCTAAATGTCAACATAAAGTTGGTGAGTTCATAGGTTTTGTTGTTTGATAATAGTGATGAACCACAAGATTTATAACCATAGTATGAAATATAGTAATCCTATATATCACAATGAAAAGTATTTACTATTGTCTAAGCTCATAACACCGAAGCGTTAACAAGTACCATCATAGATAAGCCCATGCAGATGTCCAACCCGCGACATCCGTAACTAACTCAAATGAAACTGTGTTTGCTTGACTAATGTCAGTCCAAGACAAACAGGGATGTCAATCCCGATAGATCTATCCATAACATTCGCGCTCCCTCAACCGGTCATCCGGTCAAGAAATTGACGGTTCATGATAAATTGGGCAATATAGCAAGTTAGGTTGAATAGGGACTTAGACCCAATAGTAAATCAGTAAATGTACTTGTGTTCAACTGTTAAAATAAGCAATGTTCTCACCCCAAAAGATGATTTAAAACAGTAGAGTAAGGGCTATGAAAACTTACCTTGTCAATTAATCGTCGGAGATTGAAAAATGGATTAAAGCGCGTCAAATAGCGAAACACCTAAGTAATTATGACAAATCTGAGTTTACATTCTAAAACTCATTGTATGCAATGAATTATGCAAATGGTAAAAAGGTAGGGTCGTTATGTGGTAAAGTTTTCTGTTCTCATATCGTTAATTAGACCGTTGGCTCTAGGGATGATACACGACTTCGCACATATAGGTATTTATACATAAATTGATGTAATTATGTGCTTAAGATCACATGGTCGTATTGTTAGAATAATACAATTTAAGTTTTAATAATATAACTATTATTTACCAACTATTGAGTTACATATCTATGTTTATCTTTCTCTTTACCTAACTCCCTAGTCATCACTTAAATCTCGTTCGAAATGGGAATGATGATGTATGAGGTATGTCACCACACACTCACACCGATTCCCACAATACACCCCCCCCCCGTGTTTAATATTTGCAGACCATGTGAGAACGTCTAAAATTTTTATAGAAATTATTTACTTGTATTTAATATTCTCATGTTTCATGGTTTACAATTTAAATCATATGGATTTTAAAGTCATGTTTTTAAACTCAAATAAGTTTTGAAAATATTTCTGGTGTCAACTAAAATATATGAGCCGGGATAAACTCGTTTACCTGTTTAAAAGTTCGGTTCCATAATTAATACTTCTAAACCATTAAAAGTATCGTTTCTAATTTATATTTGTTAACAAGCTGCCAACCCATTTGGAGCTCGAACCGAGAATTTGATAGCTACGCATGTAATATATCTCTATGTCAAAATTTATAAATGAAAGTAGTATGAAAGTTCCCTATGTCAACTTGTCATAAATTAAGAAAACATGCATTATTTATATATATTTCAAAACCCATCACGTGTATATGTATAATAAGCACATGTCCTACCACTTTTCTTTTTCTTTTTGTTGCTCACCTGACGCAACACAGTGAACTTTTGCACTCATTATTTTCGGTTTCTCCCCTTCCTATCTTGCTCAAAATATTCATATCTAGTTCTCCATTAAAACCCACAATGTGCCCGACTCAAATACTTGGGTTACTAGGCCTTTCAAAGGTTAAGACACAAGGACGCTTGGTGCGTTTTGAGCAGACCCAACAGCGGCTGCTGTGGTTGCATTATTTTCGTGGTGCAACAATCATGACAAGGCAGTGCCCCTTTCTTTTTGGCTTATTTGCGTGCATTGGTGCGTCTCATAATGCAACTCGGTGTCAAGGGCTTACGAGGTCTGGACACTAACCAACGAGCATAGGTTGCTCGGCTTTAATCGAGTTTGTGGCGCGTCAACAGCGAATGAGAAGGGTCGCTATGGTTCGATTTGGGTTACTTGGTTACGCCCACGGTATGCATCGAGGTCACGACATAAAATTTTCTACAACATTTCACTCGGTTAAAAAAAATTACAAAGGTGTATTTAGTCCTAAGTGGGCCAATGCAATTTGATCACGACGTGGTTAAGGTTTTTGCAAAGTCTTTTGGTTCGTTACGTGTTTACACGCATGGTGCGTTGCCTACATGTTTATCATACATCGTGCGTTTAGTTTAGACATGGTACGACTAGGTTTTTGCATGCTGCGAATAAACGAACCATGCGGGGTTTGCACCGCGTGGTCGTGTACACGTCGTGCAAGGTTGATGTCCTCGTCTAGCAAGGCTAGACGTGCCTTGGTTTTTGGGTCGAATGTATGCTTATAAATGTGAATGGCGTAATAAAGTTATACGTTAAGCCACGAGGGTTACTTACTGAGGTCCAAGCTTGATAGTCGATGGGGAGGAAATGATGATGACAAGAGCTCGAATCGTTCTTGGTTTACACCCTTAGTAACCCGTCGTCCCCTTAGTCCTTGCGTCCCAAACGAAAATCTTCACTCGAGCCGTGTTGTTTTAATTCTCGTTTTACTACTTTTAGTTGAGATAAATTGGTTCGTACATGGTGCCTCATTTATACGCAAGGTGATTACTAGCTCTCTGAGACCATGCATGTGAATGACATTATTTACACCTACTATTGGTGTATGATACTATTGGTTATGATTACCCTTTTTATAATACTGTTAAAGAATAGATACTATTGGTTGGATTGAAGTTGAAATGAAATTGAAACAAAACGTAGCATGTGCATGTAAGGTGTAGGGCAGTAGGTGTAAGAATGCAATGATAGTGTTGGTTTGTTTACTTTGAAATCTTTCCACTGATTGACTTAAATATATGTTTGTATATTTAGAGTTTGAGGAAATGAAACGCCAAGGTACGTTGTTTATTTAGTGATATATAAATATTGATCCACTCATGGTTTTATTTATTGAGGTATGGACGGGTCCACAAATGATATAGTCGTGCAACCTTGTTTCGCAAGGCGCGAGAAATTATGATTTCTTATTGCTACGCGTTTTCTAAAGTATCCCTTTTTGATTCGTAAACAAAACGATGATTTATACCTGCTATTAAAATTTTCAATAACGTAAAGTATTGCATGTCGCTCGAAGGATAACTTTTATTGGAAAGTAACGGAAATTTTGGCACTTGCTTGTGATACGTGTTCTTGTGTAAAGTGATATAGAGCTCTAAATTTTTCTGAGGTGTTACACATAACACCCACACCAAAATCTCCACCTTCTTATCAAAATGCTTAACCTTCAATTCATCTAAGAGTTAATCCTCAATCTTCTTCACCAACCTTCCACAATCCACTTAGAGACCAAATGATTAACCAACTTCATAATATCTCCTCCATTCTTGGCTCACACACTCAAAACTCATCCAATACCTACACTTATGCACCACTTTCACCACAATCACCCTTGATTCGTCCTCTTACTCATGCTCAAGTTGAATTTCACTCAAGCTTTTGTCATTGTTTCATGTACACTCAAAATCATTTCAACTCGTTGAGAAATGAGATCAACTTCATTCAATTTCTTCTTACACGTCTCATACCTCAAACTCGCACTTCACCAAATCATGTCTCACCTACCTCACCCTTTTCAACCTACGATAATTAAACACTCTAGTATGTTTAATTTCATCAAATAAGCGTTTATCCATCTTTTGCTTGTGGCATCTCCTAGATCTCAAGAATCAACTAGTCTGGCTTTATGTTTCAATGAGTCTTTATATTATGTTTTTCTACTTTATCTTATAATATTCATACCGTTAGAGTATGAATCTATCTTATTTTCATTAGTATTGCTTGCAATCTATGCTTTTTGTATGAGTTTCTTAAGTGATGAATGAAACTACTTTATCATTTACTTGCATGGATTGTTATATTGCTACTAGTTGGAAATGTTTTCTTGCACTTGTACTTCTCACTCTGTTTTGTAGCAAAAATCTCATAAGATCGATCCTTTTGTGCCCCAAACGATGGGGGAGCATACATCAAGGGGGAGTCTTGGCATCGTCGATTTCTTTCTCTCTACAACTCGACGATAATCCTTTTTGAGTTCGACAAAAAGGGGGAGAAATGGATCAAAACTCATTAATAACTTGAAAACTTTATTTTTACATAAAATGAGTTTATATTTTGTCATCATCAAAAGGGGGAGATTGTTAATCCAAATAATGTCTAAAAATGGTATTTATATTTTTCTACCTCTCGATGTTTTGAAGATAACAAAATGTAAAAATGTATACGACAAAAATAAACGTTTACAAGTTATTAATCGTAAATTTCCATTTCAAATGTAAATCACTTAAGGTATGTATAAACAAATCATTTAAACATGATTAGTGATCAAGAAAAGAATTTTTCTTAACCATTACATTTCCACAAAAGTATTTTTACTAAAACAAATATATACAAAATACTTTTTAAATAAAAGAAATATTTTATTTAAATATAAAATTCAAAATATGGTTTTCCCCCCAAAATAGAACCTTCCATACCAGATCTAACCTTCCCCACTAAAAGACAAAAAAGGGAGCGCTAGTCTAGTGGCGGCCCCCTGATAGGTTGGGCGGCCCCTAGATATATCTGGAACCGTCAGGACCGCCGTTCTAGATGTTCTTGTAGTTGATCTTTCGGTTCTATCAATCCAACAGGTGCCATTTTGTACGGAGCTTTAGAAATAGGTTATACATCGTTCTAAACAATTAGGATTCTGTCTCATTAACTTTTACTATTCTAGAAACTTCCCGAGACGTCCTATGATCTCAATAAATTCACATTATATGATGTAACTATTATAACGTTGGCCAAGCGTCATAAATCCTAGATTATTTTTAAGCAGTTTTTGTTGCTAGGTTTGTTCCTAGTGGTTAATACTGCTTAGGCTTAATGAAATTTATACTGCTAGTATTGTTTGATATTTTGAAAACACACGCTGTTTGGATCTCGAATTGAACAGGATGCTTCGTTTAAGGGGAAGCTAACAAATTGATTTGGTTTATTTGTTCTTAAACATTTAAAAGGCTCGTATTTATTGGATTAATTGATTATAAAGAATATTATTTATCACCTATTTGATGTTGAAGTGGAGTTTTTTGGATGTGTGTTCTCATAATATCTTAAAGTGGGTGTTACACTTTAAAGATAACTTGTTCGTGCTTACAATGTTATAACGAAGACTTGTCAAAATCTAGCAAATGTGTGTGACTTCTCTTATGGTGCTCAATGCGCACATTTGCTATCACTTTGGTTATGTGTCTCACTGAAGATGAGGATTTTTGTCAAGAGATTGCGGTCTACTTATATTTCACATATTTATTTATAAGTTTGACGTCACGTGGATAGTACAAGATATAAGACACAAGTTTGGGTTATTCTACTTCAGCATCAAGTTCGTTATACTTAGTTTTCTTCATCAGTAATCATTACATAGAGCTTACAGAATTGAAGATTCAAGAAATGGTTAACATATGGGTTTCAAGGGAAGCTTATTGTTAAAACGTTTAACCATTTACGTGTGACATTTAGGTGAAGGTTTTTACTACTGCTAGTCATTATTACTACTGCTAGTGTAAGTTTCTACTGCTCATATTTTTTTTTTTAAATTGTGCATCATGGAGGGTAATTTAAGGAGCTAGAAGGCATGGATTAGAGGTATGATATTGGTTTGTAGTGGTCAAGATCAAAGTTACTTATATTCATATGTCACCTATTGGATTATGACAAAAAAGGGAAGAAGATGTTCACAGGTACAATTGGCAACTTGTAGATCCTTGGTGTGGCATGGTACAAAGAAAATCTGATTAAGGGGAAGTTTTGTTTCATTCAGGGAGATCCATGATCTCAACTTCAGGGGAAGCTTTGATTTCATCAGGCTTTATGATGAAGTTCGTACAAGAACATGTTTGTTTTGTCATCATCAAATAGGGAAAGATTGTTGGGAATTATAGATTTGATGAGACAAAAGAAACAAGTAATGAAACAAAAGGATCAAAATCGTCATTAAAGAATTCTACAAGATGTAGGAGAATATTAAGATTCTGGAAGATCTCCTTAAGAAGATAGAAGATAACAGAAGATCAAGTTAAATGTTTAAAAGATTTTGTTGTCTAATGTTTATCCCTTTGTAAACCTAAATATCTCTAGTATATAAAGAGATATCAGGTCATAAGTTTATATGTACACAAAAGAAAAGAAAAACGTATGTGTGTGTATCTCAAGAGATGTAGACGTCTAGTTTGTGTGGTGTAGCCTCAAGGTAATCAAGGATCTTTGATTCCTGTTACAGGTGGTAACCGTTCTATACTGATCATATAGAATTGAGGCTTAGTGGAAACATATAGTAATAAAACCTTGTTTAATAACATTGATGTTCTTATTTATATTCCACTGCATATTGTTATCATTGTTATTGTTAATCCTAGATATATGATCTAAACAATCTTTGTTTAAACGATCTAATGAGTTCTATCAAACTTCACAATTGGTATCAGAGCCTCGTGGTTCTTGATCTAGGGTTTTGTTCAAGGTTTTGTTCATATTTATTTTTTGTTTTTGGGTAAAAAGGTGATTTTGGTAAAACTAGGGTTTTCACAAACCCTAATTCATAAAAACAGAAAAGCATGGTCTTTAGGTTCAAGATACAGTGGGTTTAGTTATTCTATAATGCAAGGCTTCTTGAAGATCAGTTACATGTTGATTGGTTTTGACAGCAAGGATGTGCGGCAAACAAGGGTTTCATGTTTAGGTTTTTTGTAAACAACAGGCATCGATATGATTGAAAGGTACAAAGAAGCAGCAGTTGCGACAAACAGGTCTGATGGTGTTCGAGGTCTGTTCCAGATGTTATTATTAAATGCAGTAATAACGGTGAGGGTTTGATTATCTACTAGTTCTTTATGTTCTAATCTAGTCGCAATGTTTGATTTAACTCGTGTTCTTGGGTTTGGAAGTGAGTTATATATATATAATGATCTAAATTAGGGTTTTGTCTTTGTGATGCGGGTTATTAGTACTGTTGATTAAGTGGGCATGAAAAGTTCTAAGTCTGTACCTGTTACAACATATTTAAATAGGAATAGTGGGATACCTAGGGCTGTTGATATTCGCATATGTTTAATTTAAAGATGTCAAGTACAAAATAAATTAGTAATGGTGGTACTGGTTTGATTGTAAGTAACATTAGTACTGCCAAGATTACGTATTAATGCTGCTTCTATAGCTAGTTGATCATTTGTGATACCAAGACGATACTAAGATTTAGTACTTCTTCATAAGGTTAGTGCTGCCAGTTTTAAGAAGAATAGTAGTAACAAGAGTTTGTACTGCTAGCATTGTGGTCTAAAGTTAATACTGATATTGAAGCAGTTTCAATTGCTAGTTGTGTCACACACATGGTTTGGATCTCAGATAGAACAGAATGCTTCATTTAAGGGGAAGCTAACAGACTGGTTTTGGTTTTAAATGTTTTAAAAAGGCTTGTATTTGGATTCTTTGCTATAATTGATTACAAAGAATATTATTTATCACCTATTTGAAGTTAAAGTGGAGTTTTTCGGATGCACGTTCTCATCATATCTTAAAGTGGGTTTTACACTTTGAAGATAACTTGTTCATGCTTAGAAACGATGCGATGAAGACTTGAAAAATCTAGCAAAGGTGTGTGATTTATCTTATGGTGCTCAATGCTCACATTTGCTATTACTTTAGTTATGTGTCTCATAGAAGATGAGGATTTTGTCAAGAGGTTGCGATCTACTTATACTTTGGTCTTGTATCGTGTTATGATCACGAGTATCAGTACAAGAGATAAGACCAAAGTTTGGCGTTATTTACTTCAGTATCAATGTTGGTTATACTTAGTTTTCTTCTTCAGTGCGATCATTACTAGTGCTACAGAATTAAAGATTCAAGAGATGCGTTAATCTATGTGTTTTAGGGGATGATTATTGCAAAATGTTTTAAAATAGGTTATGGTTCATGCACACATGAAGGAAAAGTTTTTTAATTACTACATGCTAGTTTATTTCTTCATATGTAGTTTAAGTTTCTACATGTCTTAAATTTATTATTCTTATTTTGCGTCATGGAGGGTATTTAGACATTAGAAGGCTGGTTGTAGTGTGATTCATTCTGATTTGTAGTTGTAAAGATTCAAGTTGCTTATCTTCACAAGACCCTTATTGGATTATGACCAAAAAGGAAGAAGATTACAGAGATATGATTTGAAACTTATTATGTGTGGTGACATGGCATGGTACAAAGGAAATCTACTTAAGGGGAAGTTTTTTTCATTCAGGGAGATCAATGATCTCAACTTTAAGGGAAGCTTTGATTAAAGGCTTTATGATGAAGTTCGTACAAGAACATGTTTGTTTTGTCATCATCAATTAGGGGAAGATTGTGGGAAATTATAGATTTGAATGAGACAAAAGAACATAAGTAATGAAACAAAAGGCATCAAAATAGTTCATTAAAAGAATTCTATAAGTATTAGGAGAAAATATGAAGATTGCCTGGTAAGATCATCCTTAGAAGATAGAAGATAACAGAAGTTATAGTTTAATATTTAAAAAGATTTTGTTGTCTAACTGTTTATTCCTTAGTAACCTAAATATCCACTAGTATTATAAGAGATATCAGGTCATAGGTTTTATATGCAATAAAAGATAACAACGTGTGGTATGTATCTTTAGAGCATGTCGACTATTTAGTTTTTTTTAATTTGTGGTGTCAGCCATAGGTCAGTAAATTGATCTCTATTAAAGGTGGTAACTCGTTCTATCATGATCATATAGATTTGAGGATGGGTGGAAAGTGATGAATGAAAAACTTATTAATAACATTGTTCTTTGTTATATTTGCTGTGCTGTATTGTTATCATTGTTATTGTTAATCCCCTAGATTTTATAAGATCTAAACAAATCTGAGCTTAACGATTCATAAGAGTTTATTAGACTCCACAATTCGTATTAGACGCCTGTAGGGCTCGTGATATCTAGAGTCACAGGTGATTTATTAGGAATCTATGAAGTAAAAGAAGTACAAGCTTTTGTTTTGGATGTACAGGTCAAATTCGGTGCTATTAGGTTGTAAACATAAATTTTGTTCAAAGCAGAAGTGTGTTATCATGGTTTAGTGATGTTGGTATAGTTCATGGTTATTGTGGGATTTGTATCATATATAAAGATGTTCGTGTGTATGAAGGAAAGAAGGCATTTACGCGGGAAGTGTCGTTCTATTATAAAGGTAAGAATGAAAACAGCAGGTAGTAATGTTGTGATACATATGTGCGTTAATTATTACTATTGGATCATGTTCGAACATAATATATGAATTGATCGGGCTTCGTTATTTGTTGATTTGTAGTGTTAGTGTTGTCGTTACAAGTTTGTTAACTGCAAGAGATACGTTTGTAATGTCAAGAGAAAACAAATTAGTAACAGTTTGCTGACATTAAAAAGTGTCACTAACAGAATGGGAGGAAGGAGAATGAAGATTAGTGACAGAGAAAGTGTTGCTAAAAACTATGGGAGGAAGAGAATGCAGTTTAGTGACGGATTAGCAACAGCTTTGTGACACTAAAAAGCGTCGTCTGGATACTTAAAAAAAGGTATCCTTAAACAGCGATTATCAGTTAATACCGCTCGAATACTTTTAGTGCTGCCTTCATATGTTAATACTACTAAGGCACGTTGTTAGTACTGCTCGTTAAGGCTGCTATTGGTACATTATTACTGGTGATTTATTTATACTGCCGACATTGTGGTGCTACTGCCAAAGGAGTTTCTTGGTAAATTTTAAAACTGCTTGAGTATGGTTGTTTGTACTGCTAACATTTGGCAGTTACTACTATTGCGTTGGTTTCTACTGCTAGAGTATTTTTAAGCAGTTTATGCTGCTAGGTTTGTTCCTAGTGGTTAATACTGCTTGGGCTTAATGAAATTTATACTGCTAGTATTGTTTGATATTTTGAAAACACACGTGGTTTGGATCTCGAATTGAACAGGATGCTTCGTTTAAGGGGAAGCTAACAAATTGATTTGGTTTATTTGTTCTTAAACATTTAAAAGGCTCGTATTTATTGGATTAATTGATTACGAAGAATATTATTTATCACCTATTTGAAGTTGAAGTGTAGTTTTCAGGATGCGTGTTCTCATCATATCTTAAAGTGGGTGTTACACTTTGAAGATAACTTGTTCGTGCTTACAATGTTGTGACGAAGACTTGTCAAAATCTAGCAAAGGTGTGTGATTTCTCTTATGGTGCTTAATGCGCACATTTACTATCACTTTGGTTACGTGTCTCACTGAAGATGATGATTTTTGTCAAGAGATTTCGGTCTACTTATATTTCACATATTTATTTATAAGTTTGACGTCACGTGGATAGTACAAGATATAAGCCACAAGTTTGGGTTATTCTACTTCAGCATCAAGTTTGTTATACTTAGTTTTCTTCATCAGTAATCATTACATAGAGCTTACAGAATTGAAGATTCAAGAAATGGTTAACATATGGGTTTCAAGGGAAGCTTATTGTTAAAATGTTTAACCATTTACATATGACATTGAGGTGAAGGTTTTTACTACTTCTAGTCATTATTACTACTGCTAGTGTAAGTTTCTACTGCTCAGATTTTTTTTAAAATTGTTCGTCATGGAGGGTAACTTAAGGAGCTAGAAGGCTTGGATTAGAGGTATGATATTGGTGGTCAAGATCAAAGTTGCTTATATTCATATGTCACCTATTGGATTATGAAAAAAAGGGGAAGAAGATGTTCATAGGTACAATTGGCAACTTGTAGATCCTTGGTGTGGCATGGTACAAAGGAAATTTGATTTCATCAGGATTTATGATGATGTTCGTACAAGAACATGTTTGTTTTGTCATCATCAAATAGGGAAAGATTGTTGGGAATTATAGATTTGATGAGACAAAAGAAACAAGTAATGAAACAAAAGGATCAAAATGGTCATTAAATAATTCCCCAAGATGTAGTAGAAATATGAAGATTCTGGAAGATCTCCTTAAGAAGATAACAGAAGATCAAGTTAAATATTTAAAAGGTTTTGTTATCTAATGTTTATCCCTTTGTAAACCTAAATATCTCTAATATATAAAAAGATATCAGGTCATAAGTTTATATGTACATAAAAGAAAAGAAAAACGTTTGTGTGTGTGTATTTCAAGAGATGTAGACGTCTAGTTTGTGTGGTGTAGCCTCAAGGTAATCAAGGATCTTTGATTTATGTTACAGGTGGTAACCGTTGTATACTGATCATATAGAATTGAGGCTTAGTGGAAAGGTATGGTAATAAAACCTTGTTCAATAACATTGATGTTCTTACTTATATTCCGCTGCATATTGTTATCATTGTTATTGTTACTCCTAGATATAAGATCTAAACAATCTGAGCTTAAATGATCAAAGGAGTTCTATCAAACTCCACACATAATACTTGCATCACATAAACATGTCATGTTTGTTATCATATTCTACGTCAAGTCATGACTAAAACAATCTATCAGCATTGGAAATCAAGTCAATAGTCAATCCGACTTCACGTACAGGTGGTAATCCCAGTAGTTCATCAGGAAAATTCCAAACTACTTGATGACTCTCGAAGTGAGGCCCATCTAATAAAGTGTCTTTAATTGATGCCAAAAATCCTTCACAACCACAATACCTTCACTTTCGAGCTTTGAGAGCATAGATGATCTTAATAGGCTAATCAGGTCGGGAACCATGGTAAATAAATTCGGGATTATTCAAATCGCCAAAGATAGCACTTTTTGTATGACAGTCGCTAATAGCTCGACGCTCACTCAACTAATCTATACCAAGAATACTATCGAAATCACCCATTTCCAAATGAAGCAAACTAGCATAACAAATGTCATCACCAACACGTAACGGACAATGCCTAAAATCATGACTAATAATTACAATATTTCCCATAGGCGTAAATATAGATAAGGCGTGATCCAAAAGTGTAGATGGAACTTTATAATGTTTAGCAAATGTAAGCGAAACCGCAGAATGTGTCAAACCATTACCAAATAGAACAAACACATAACGGTCGTACATATAAGAGCTCCAAGAACGGACGAACAAGTTTCCAAAAAGGACGAAGAGGCATTTAATCGATTGACAAACTAATCAACAAAGACAATTTAAAGATTAAGATCAAAATTTGAAAGAGAGCGATTAGATCGAAAATGAAACCTAAATGTCTACCCAATCCTAACAAGTCATAACCTAAGTTCTACAAGACGAACAGAGCTATGAAACCATAACTGTAACACCCCACCCAAAAACATGTCAAATGTCACACTTATGGTACCAACAAATGCAAGTGAAAGACTTTATTCATAAACTGGTTTAACAAAGTTCACCCAAAAAACTAAGGAAATAAATAGTCAAATACATAATTACTTCAAAACGAAATGTCTAAACGAACGACAAATTCAACTTCAAAGTCTAAACAACTATAAAAGAAACAGAGAAAGCTATCATCGATTCGGTCCACTAAGAGCACCCAGCTTCCGTCTTATTACCTGCCGCAAATAAAAGGAACGCGGCTGGGCTAGAGGCTCAGTGAACAGATATATAAACAAACAGATAGATCAAATATGCAAAGTAAACAAAATGGAATCACCATAACCTAGTAGCAAAGATTTTATATATCATAAGAGCTGAACAAAACAGATAGTCAAACAAAACATATAGAAATGCCCCCACGAGCTCGAAACATATGTCTAATGCATGCCACATGATTAGACCCTATAATCAAATACATATCATATCAAATTATACATGGGAGTTACAGCTCCAGATGTACCGTACAAAATATGCAATAAGGTGTTGGCACCACAATAAACCATGCACCAAATCATATCCAAATCCTACTCATAATAGCCTAGGATGCATCCATACGCCCCTTACAAATCAAATCATAAAAGGCCAAGTGCATAATAGAGCACACATAAAAATGGGGACGTAGTGGACTGATCACACTGCCACAAATAGTGTTACGCCATTGGTGTCACACTGACGCAGCCATGGTACCTCCATGGCTAGTTAATAGCTCGGGCATCGGAACAAATCAAAGGCTCATATAACATATCAAAGCAAACATAATGTGTCCAAGGAAGGTCATGTTCAAACATACGAATAAACTCATATCATGGCAATGTCAAATGAAGCCTATATCAAACAAATTCAAAGGGTTCAACGAAGTTATCAAATAAGATAGCAAACAAATATTGAATCATAGGATGTGAAAACATAAATAGGGATTTGAAAAGGTACAAATACATACGGATCAAATGTCATAAAAATCCTTAGAAGAAATGATAGAATATATGTACCTTAAGCAGTCACGATACTTAACAACGAAAATCCAACTCAATTGTGTAGCAACCGATCTACAATAATTAGCGGAATTTGTATATATAACTATTAAACTAGTCATTCTCTAGACATACTTTATTTATTTATATAATAGCTATACACAATAGATTATTTATTCTTTTTCTTCACATTACGTAAATGACCAGTTTAAAATAAAAGCCATATGTAGGTTTGCATTCGTAAATGTTTAAACATACATCTACATACGTTTATCTTGTATTCGTATTAGCTTACTATAAATATCTAACTTTTCTGTCAATTTTCGGTAGCTTGTATCTTCCTAAAGTAACCACCAATGTGTATTAAGAAGTAGGACTTCTGCTTTGCTTTTAAATTATCATTTTTAGTTGTAAAATGGGTTTCACATTTAGAGTCTCTATATTATACCTTTATATTAAAGACCAAGATCGTAATCCCGAGGTCTTTAATTAATGCGTTTAATAACACCTAACCCGACTCCGAATTTTATCCCGGGGTTTGTATACACGTGTGTGATACGTGTTTCACCAACACCGTTCTCTCTCTTTCAACTCTCACCAAACAAAACCCCTGTCTCTGAAACTTTTGTTCTTTCTCTCTCTAAAAACAAATGTCACCGGCCTTTATTGCTCTCTCTTTAGAAGCAGATAATGGGTTTACGGTTTATTGTTGGTGTTAGCTATACCTATGGTCTGCTCTTTTGTCGCTAAGTCGATATCTAATTGAGTTGGTTTTGATCGTGATCTTTTCTTTGTTACTACAATAAGAGTTGAGGCAGGGTTTGTTTGGTGATGATGGTTTCGGTAGTGGAATTATTATTGGGTGTTTGGTTGCCAATTATTTTGGTGACTATTTTTTGCCTTTGTTAAGCTTGAGATAAAGAGGGTATATAACTGTTATTGTTTGATTTTATGATCTTCATTGGGTTTATGTTTTTTTATGTTTCTAAAAAGGGTTGTTTGGCTTTATTTGTGATAAAAATTATTTTTGATTAGATACCACTGAGATGTGATATTGATGCTGAGGTTGTTGTTGTTACTATTTACAATCACGATTTATGGTTTTGACTTGCTTATGCTTTTGGCTTATGCTCCTTCGATGCCACCGCTCTTTTCGTTGCCGCTATCCATGGCGTGCGACGATAGTAACGGGTGCGTGACGGTGGTGATAAGCTCATAGGCTGTAAAACAAGCCCATAGGTTGGAATTGTGTTGTATCTTGGCGGGGCAGCACGAGAAGCCTGCATTACATGCATTTAAGGCAGCAATCTTTCCCTTTAATATAAAGGTATAATTGTGTTGATATCGATTGTAAAAGGCTATGTGCGATCTGAGCCTTCGATATAAAGCACGTTCGTTGTGAAAGGGATGTGATAAGAATCATGGTGACAGCTATTTCGATTGGCTGTCATCAGTTTGAATGACTTGGATAAGGTGACATTGTCTATATGCATTGTGGCAGGGTGAGTTCTCATTGGGTTTATGTTTTTTTATTTTTCTAAAAAGGGTTGTTTGGCTTTATTTGTGATAAAAATTATTTTTGATTAGATACCACTGAGATGTGATATTGATGCTGAGGTTGTTGTTGTTACTATTTACAATCACGATTTATGGTTTTGACTTACTTATGCTTTTGGCTTATGATCCTTCGATGCCACCGCTCTTTTCGTTGCCGCTATCCATGGCGTGCGACGATAGTAACGGGTGCGTGACGGTGGTGATAAGCTCATAGGCTGTAAAACAAGCCCATAGGTTAGAATTGTGCTGTATCTTGGCGGGGCAGCACGAGAAGCCTGCATTACATGCATTTAAGGCAGCAATCTTTCCCTTTAATATAAAGGTATAATTGTGGTGATATCGATTGTAAAAGGCTATGTGCGATCTAAGCCTTCGATATAAAGCACGTTCGTTGTGAAAGGGATGTGATAAGAATCATGGTGACAACTATTTCAATTGGATGTCATCAGTTTGAATGACTTAGATAAGGTGACATTGTCTATATGCATTGTGGCAGGGTGAGTTCTTTTAGACTCGCAGCCATGGTGCATTTTTTATCAGTTTCGATTTCATGAGAAATATGTGCTATATGTGTGATGCTGTGCAACCACTGTTAACGAGGCTGTAATGAGTTTAAATAGGTTCGGTTGAAGCTGAGATTGTTCGCAACTTGGTGGGGAAACCTATTAGGTTTGCAGCCATGTCGGGCGTATCCTCTTTTTCTCGATTACTACCCTATCTGAGCCTCATACCTTACGCCTCATTGTCGATGATATAGACACATATGCTGCATTGGCAATTAGCATAGCGGCCGTGATCAATGGGACCTTATATTAAACGGCAGGATTGTTTTTTTATTATTATGCCTAAATACAATTAATGCAAAAAACTAGCCCGACCCATCCTTCTTTGGGTGGTACTATAATGTCCCGGGGTTTCTCTACACCTGTGTCATACGTGTTTCACTCATAACAAGTTAGTTTACTGTGTGTGGCTTATAGAGCCCCGTGTCTTGGCTTGGCGGTCACACTGACAGTGTGATTGCAACCATGGCGGGTGTTAGTACCGCTACCATATTCGTAAACCTGAGCCTTATTTATTACTGTCGTGACTATGATTTGCTGGAGCCATCGACAAATATATTAGAGCACAGTTAAAAAAATGTGAAAGAGGGCGCAGGCATGTCACGTGCCAGGTGGCTGAGAAGGCGAAAGAGTGCATTAAAGGGATGATGTAATGGCTAAAGAAATACAAAAGAAGAGTAGGAAGCAACAATGATGAAAGCAGCCAAAATTTTTGTTTTTTTATTGGTCCATGTCTCTTTTTGTTGCAGATAAGGGTTTTTTAAGATGTTTGTTTCTAATTTACTTTTGGCACTATTATTTTATTTTTTAAGTGAAATGTTTTACTGTGTTACAGTTTTGATGATTGGAGATTCGCTGCAGGGCATGTGGTGAGAGTTCATGGGTATGGTGGCAAGGCTAATCCTATTGGTGAGTTATAAATTTATCCCCTGCATTTTTATTGTTGTTCGCATTATATGGTCTGTTCTAAGATAAATTATTCGTTTTTACTCTGAACAAAGTGATAGATTTAACATGATGCAAATGATGATACAAAAACTATCGAAAACCTTTTTAATTTTAATTAAAAATTAACACAGTATAGTTACAAAATATGGGTAGTTATTGATTTGCATATGCTAATTAGTATATTGTAGTAGAAAAAGCTCGACTTATACTAATTATTTGAAATCTCTTTGATTTGTTGATCCTATTATTTGAGTCAGTAAATGGCTTTTGAGTCACCTTTTGTCGCCTGAGTTTAGATGTAGTATGGCGCACCTTAAGTTATATGAGTTACCTGTGACTCCTTTGAACTTAACTATTAGTTGTTCTACTAAAAGTGTTTACGACTGATAAATTTTATTTTGCCTAAATTGATTCAAAAAACAAATCCCACCCTTTTGCTGCAGGCCATTTAGCTTTTAGAAATAGAAATACACCCTGACTTGACTTTTACAACTCTTTTTCAACCTTTTTGAATTGCATACATTACTTGAAATATACAACTCTTTCTCACCTCAAAAAGTATGATTTAGGAAAAATTTGGACACAGTAGCTACGCACTGGAAATCAGGAAACATCAACATAGCGTAGACGGTGATTTATTGAAAGAGTATACCGACCAGAAACATCAGACTGGTAAATTTAATGCGATCGTTAAAATATTTTTCCCAGGTGCTGTGTCCACGTCATCAATCGTATCAAACCGTAGTTAGTATTTTAATACGTGAATTACAAGTAGGTATTTTAGCTTCTCCTTATAAACAATGTTATGAGTTGATTGGGATTGCTTATTTAAGCAGCTTACGTTTATAAGCGAAAGCACGTAATCAGCTCACTGAATTGACTTTGCTTTTGCTTATACCCATCAGCAAATAACCAGTTAAATGAGCACAACTTATTTTATCCATAAATTATGAAAGTGTAGTCGTCTTATGGCATTTTTGTATTTGCAGGCCATGTAAACGTGCCCCCCCTTCACCTGACAGCATCATAAGAAACGTTAGCCACACTCATACATGAGGCGAGTTATTCTTTTTTGCGTAAATAGCTTAAAGTGTGCAGGTTATCTTTTGAAAAGTTTCTGATGAGTTATGGGTTTTCAGGTTATGCACGTTCTTGGATTTGACGCTCATACCTATACACATCTTAGAGATGAAATAAAAAGGCGGTGGAGTCAGGTATGTGAAATTGTTAAAGATCTGAATCTGTTTTTATCTTCAAGTAGACTTTTTATAATTATCATGCCTTTAATGATGGCTCGATTCATGAAAATCAAAAGGTTTGTCTTTGCTTAAATTCTTTTTATTTATTGTTGACAGATTAATTCAAAATGGCGACAAATTTAACGCGTTGCAAGAAAGTGAAAAACCAGACCGAAGAAAGAGAAAAAATGATGTGTAGCTTCAGGCAAAGGCTGATAGAATATCGATCATTCAATGCAAAACAACGAGAACAATTGAGAGCTACTGTGTGCATCTCTTGCTTTCAAGATAAGGTATACGTTATTGAACCCTCACATGCTTTCACTATCAAATAATAAGTGGCAACATAGGTGGGTTGGGTACTTGGGTAACGGGTCAAAATGAGTTGGCTTGAGTTGACTCAAACATATTTTCCTGTTTCCACATACTATAATAGTAAAGTTACGTTTACAACATAAATATCCTCTCAGTAGTAATCTAATACGTTTATTGAAACGCTTTATGGAGTTGTATTCGATTAAATATAGACTGGCTCACATTCAATTATTTGACCGACTGGACCCATTACCCTTTAAGCTGCATTTTTGAAATTCATTACATTTTTATTGCTGTAATTAGATTAGATTTGTGAATTTCTATTTTTTTAGTTCAATGTTTTAATCATGAGTTTGTAAATCACAGTGTGAATTTGTGAACGCAAGAAAAAGTGGGAGGGTATTTTTGGGAAATTGATGAAGGGCGTGACTGAGAAACAAGAGGAATTGCAAACGACGTTTCTTGATACGCTTGAGAGACGGGAAAAGGAATGAGTGGCGATAGAAGAGGTGTGGACAGCACAAGAGACTCAATTTGAATGAAGAACATGACATGTTGGTCAATGAGAGCTCGGTTGTGGTTTCGAAAGCTACTTCTCTGGGCCTGATTAATATATTTAGATGTTTTTCTTTTTCGTTTTCGTTCCATTTACAGCATCCTGATCAAATCTTTTTTTACTTACACTAATTAATTATTTTAATCTCTCTTTTTTGCCAGGTTACACCCATCTGTACGTACGGATTTGGGTTTCATCGCATCACAATGAAGGTACTATCCACATAGCAATTATTTGGAAATCTTTATGGGAGAATCTGCAGAAAGTAGAAGCTTCTATTCGGATTGGTCTCAATGATGGAGTGGCAATGCTGGAGACTCATGAATATGTGGTTCATACTTCTAGAATAATCCTTATCGGATCGAAACCCACGAGAGAGCTTTATACTCTGGCCTTCCTATACTACAAGTATGAATCTAGGACTTCTAATCACACATTCATAGTGCTCTGGGATGCCCGGTTTATCATTTAGACCAGTCATAAGCCATGCCCTTAGAGGGAGTTGAAATTGCAATTATCTAAAATTATAACGACATTGTCATTTTTTTTTAAATCATCAATGTGAACAGAGGCTGCTATGAGGTATATAAAGTGTTCTAACTTCTAGAAATACTTTTATTCGAATTATTAGGTTGTTTTTTTTAGTTCTATGTGTTGTAATGCTACAGTGGTTATATTTTTTTGTACCTTTGCTTTACTTTAAAGTTTGCTTACATTGTTGTTTCATTGTCGAGTTTACCATAAGTTCTTATATTGTCGTTTGGTATTTTAAACAGCTTTTTGCCAAGTAGCACGCAGAGAGATCATGGGGCGTGGACTCAACATTGGTGGTGGAAAGGGTTCACCTTAGCTACGTCTTTGGAAGCGAAGACCCAAACCCGCAACTGGCGATACAGAGACCGTGGTTGATGTTCCCGTTATCAATGAACCATCTTCTAAGCTCACAGCAATTGTACCCTAACCCGATGATACAAATAAGATATCTGTTAGGATTCTAGGTAGCCAGGCTAACAACTATTTTTGAGTCGAGGTACAGAACACCAGCAAGCAACTGCCTGAAGGTACATGATTTTAGTAATTCTCACTTTGAGGTTATGTTATGTGGTACGTCTTCTTTAACCATATTTGATGATGATGCTGATGGTTTACAGGATCATGAATTGCAAAATCTCTATATACGCGAGAGCTGCTATGGGTTAGTGTACTTATAAACTATTTTATGTTGCAATTTATACATTCGTACAATTTTGTTTCTAAAATAACTAATAAATATGGGATCTCCTGAAACTTTTGACATATAGGGGAGCGAAATCACCCTAATGACAATCAGACCGAATACATAGAAGGCAAGTAAAAGAAGTTGCTATCGCTTGAAAAACGTTCAACTAGGTATGTCTCGAATTGCCAATTATGTGTCTCATGCTATATTCAAATTTAAGAAGTTACGGGTCCTGGTGTATAACGTGATTTTTTTTTGTTTGTTCAGAAATATTTAATCCTCAAAATTCTTTATTTGTTGCTTGCCCAAATGACCGCAGAAGGTTCTTTCCCAATCCTGGTATAAGCTTCTTCTGTCTTCCAATATTCCATCCTTTAAGTGTATGCATATAGGTTTTTAATGGGGCATTGTAAGAGTTTAGTTGTTAACAGGGTAAATGGAAATTGTTTTTGAACATATAGGTATTAATGGATGGCTTTCGATATGTTTAGTATATGTAATGTGAGATTAGTATTGCTATGAATATCGAAGAAAAGAAAGTCCGTGTTATACTAACATATTAATGGTTCACAAAAGAAAAACATACATGGCCATTCAAGTGGCTACATATAGTGTAAAATAGATAGTCAATAGATTGTTGAAAGATGCACGGTATGGAGTCTATCACTATGTGACAGGCAGGAGGGCATGGGGTATTTCTTGTTGTCCCATATACTTTACTATTGTTGTCTTTTGTTTTTTAAATAAATTTTGACTTGCCAATCAATTCATAATTTTGACTAACTATATTTACTATTGTTTTTTTTTCTCTTTTTTTTAGTGATCATATTGTAGTTGTCTGCTTATCTGATGCTACCAGTTTTTTGTTCGAGGAGCATTTGGGTATTAAAGAGTGATTGTTTCATTGCCAGTCATACCCTCAAAACTTTATATTACATAAATAATAAGACAAATGCATATCGGTATCGATTCTGTTATTCAAATCATGTATATATTTTTAAGAGAAATAAAAACTCTTGTATGTTTTTTTATGTATAATTTTCACATGTAAATTGGCATGATAAGAAAAGTTGCTCACATATATAGTTGTAATCTTTTTTAAGTATAATACTTGAGCATGTGTGGTGAGACTCCGAAGGCGTTACGAGTTATAAAAATAAAATCCAACTTTATGTTTGTAAGTTTGAAAACGATATATAAAGGAATATTTCTAAACTTAAATCCATATATCTATTTCTTTTATTTCATTTGTGTCAGATGAAAAAATACCTATTTATTTAAGTTATTTTTACTAAAAAATAACAATCATGCTTAACTAGCCTAAATGGTTCTTAAAAACTTGCACATATCAAATAACTTGAACACACATGGGCCGTGCTTTAGCACGGCAAAAAAAATTACCTAGTTATTTCTATAAATCTTAGAGCAAGTAATTGTCCAATGGTCTCTGTTTAAAATTATACTAAGTCAAGAAGACTCGTTGATAATGAATTCGACAAGCAATATCAGGGAAGTTCAAGTCAAAAACATCGTCAAGGAATCGAAGCTAACTTAAACTCATACTCTCTAGCTAATGAGCGTTACCTAGTAAGTAGAAGGAACTGAAGTTGGAGGAAAAGGTGTTGAAAAATGCTCATATCATAATAAATAATTATATTGATAGAAATATGTGAGCCTATGGGGTTACATACGTATACACCAAGGTATCCTCAATAATAATGTATTTAATTTTTTATATATATATATATATTATCAAATAAGAAGTTTTCTTAAAATAAGAAGGATAAGAAGTAACCATAACCACATATTCGAGATGCACCGACTTAAATTAGATGCATCTCTATAATCTTAGATGCATTATAACACATCATAATGTGTTTTCTAGCTTTTAATTAGATGCATATACGTATATTAGATGCATTTCATTTTTTCTCTTGTTTTTTGTTCATCTACATGTGCCAAAATCATGAAAATCAATTTGCACCATCTACGCATCAAATTAACGTTCGAAACTCAAAATGGTGCATCTAAATGAATAAAAATGCATCTAATGCAAGTCGTTGCATCTCAAATATGTGGTTTTAGTCACTTCTCACCACTTCTTATTTTAATTTACTTCTCATTGGATCTCTACTATATATATATATATGAGGGTTATTGTAGTGTAGTAGCTTAAAATTGTTAAAATAAGAAGTGATCTTAACCATTGAATTTATTAATTGACATGTGATTTAATTAATAGTAGATACATGACATCAAATCTTATACATAAAAATTGATATATAACCACTAAAAAAGTTGTTACGTAACAATTTCTAGCTGATACATATGATACATAGTTTTGCTTCAAAAAAGACTATTAATAGAAATAAACATTTTATTTGCAAATTCATTGATACACTATTACAAGTTACATCTAAGTTAACAAACAATTGTTAAACTATGATAAACAACTGATACACAAGAAATTGATAATATGAAAAACCACGAACCAACTACTCGTACATGAACCAAAACCTTCAACAACTCGTACACGGACCAAAAACTCGTACACAAACAAAAAACTTTTGATAATATGTGACATTTGTTCAATTTCTAGTGCTTCTCACTTTAACAACTTTAAGCACCTACACCATTTTAACTTAATTATATATATATATATATATATATATATATATATTGGTTATTGTAGAATGTAAATAAATGTAAAAAGGATAAAAAAGATTCTTGTCCTTTGGATGTAACTAGCTAAAGTCCATCAATGAATGATATTAAAATTTGTGTTTTAATAAATATTTAGAAGTTAATATCATTATTATCATTGATAAAGGGCAAATATGGAAAAATAAAATTGTAACATCTTGACTAATTTTAAAACGTGTGTTTACTTCCTTTTCATATGTTGTCCGTGCATTAAATTGATACATTTATGGTGTCATGCTAAACTTGTTTTATATCTTTAGTGAAGTCAAGTATGTCAGTGTGACACACAAAATATTATTAGTGACGCATTAACTCTTTTGACACACTTAATTTTATAATAATGACACAGTAAGTTTTTTGACACATTTTATGTAGCACGCGTATTCTTTTACTACATTTGTAGTGACACACTAAATTTTATGACACATTAAGTTTTATACCACATAAAGAGACACGCTAATTTTATGACCATATTATTAGTGACACGCTAAGTCTTTTGACACATTTAATTTTATAATAAGTGACACACAAAGACACATTATTTTTTATGACACATTAAGTCTTTTGACACACTTAATTTTATAATAAGTGACACACTAAGTTTTTTGACACATTTTATGCTGTGTGTATTCTTTAATTACATTTGTAGTGACGTACTAAATTTATAACACATTTTTGTTTAACACTTAATACTTCGACGAACGTGCCGTAAGAGAAAAATAATGCAATTTCATCAATATGTAAAAGAGTCAAAGAGCATATGGATCACACCCATCGTTATAATTCACTAAATTATAATATAGAAAAATGTCGTATGTTTGAACATTTCAAAGAGAATTATGCAATGTTGATCTTAAATGGGTAATTAAAGTGATATGAACGTCAAATTTAGAAGAAGGCGTCAAAAGAGTTTAGATGAGCCATTAAAAGAGAAGTGTCAAATGCCTAGAGTACCATTATGATTCAAACAATAAATGTTATATTTTTAACCTTGTTTATCCTTTCTACTCAAAATGACTTTCTATTTGAACCAAACTCTCTCTATATTTATGTATTGTAGATATGTTATTTATATTGCTTAAATAATTCATGATCGACTAACCATCGTTAATTAATACGGTGGTCGCATTAACTAACTAAAGTCCAACATTTAATATGTAATTGACATTATTAAATAGACTAAACCAAAACCAACAATGGGAAGCCCATTGTGGTATTAGTGGCCAACCAATTAAAGGAGAAATATTGTTGACAAAGTTAACAAGTTATATTATGATTATGATTTATCATAATCTCTAAACAAATCACAAAATGATCATCTCTTTCTCTTCAGCCCTTAGAACGACCAAAACCATCATATTAGGGTTCTTGAGTCGATTTTCCATCTTAGCAAACAAGTGTTGTTCGTAGCTAGATCATGGATTAAAAGGAACTACCATTCTACATGAGGACGTGTTGTATGAATACACATAAAGACAACCTACTGTTGGAATTTAACATATCAGACATGTAATATATACGAGTAAAACGCAACGGATAGAAGATCACATATAACATACCATTAATTAATCATACACACAAGAACTACCTTGTTTACCTTTTCTTGCTGTGCATTGAATGAGGAACGGATTCAAGAAATAAATCAAACCACCCATGAAACTTAAAAGATTCCAAAACAAAATTCCTCTAAGGTTTCACACACATGTTTTAGCAATTCAATTAGAATGCTAGTTCTTAGATCATGATAATAAACCAAACACTTGTATTGCTTAATCAAGAAAACAAACCCCTTGCCTTAGGGGGGAATCGTCCGATTTTACAAGGGGAGAAAAAGAAGAGAAGAATGGTTTGTTAGGGTTCCTAAGATATGAAAAATAATGAATTATGAATTCATTATATAGGCATCTAAACTTGGGGAACAAATAACAACCCTAATCCTTATCTAATAAGGAAAGCATTCCTTTTCCTTTTCTCTTTGCTTAAGGCCGGCTAAAGGGAGGGGTTCTAGGACCTTCCCTTTGGTAATCGAAAGTTCATATTTGTTTTGTTTAATTTGAAATGAGGTCTAAACAAACACTCTCTCTAAGTCTAACAAAAAAGCCATCATTTCTCATGAGGTGGGGGGTTCTTTTATAACACAAGACCGTACTCACACTTTAACTCATTGAGCGATGTGGTATTGTTCCCAAAACTAGACAATATTAGCTTTAGAAATCCCGTAAACATTAAAATAATCTATTATAAGGTTCGTTAAATAATAATGACCATCACTTCCTAAAATCGTAAGGCTAACAATCTTCCCCTAAAGGGTGGTCATTGCACAAAATACTTTACTTCATTGATGTCGTGATTCTTGAACCTTGTTGTAGTAGACGTTCCTTCTTTATTCATTTTCATGCTTTGTGATATGGATCTTTGATCTTTATTTGCTATTCTTTTGTCTTTAGCCTTAAAACAAATCATTTGTTACTTACCGGGTCATGTCTTCTGAACTAACTTACTTATACTTTGACATCATTTGGAATATTTGAAAGCTAACAATCTTCCCTATCAATGATGTTTTTTGCATCTTTAATCTTCATATCAACATTGAGGAAGTTACTTTAACGTTTGATGTTCAAAGCTTTCTTTAAGTCTTGATTGATGCCTTGAACATGTCTTTGATCTTCAAGTATGAGTATGTGATAACATCAAATATTTCATATATTTTAGTATCGATTTCCCTTATAAAATGCTCACATTTGCTATGTTTTTATATAAATACGTACTTAATTGCTTCATATTTTGTTTTTAGGTAAAACTTAAGCATTGGAACGAAAAGACGCAGAAATGGAAGGTAACTTGAGGAAAAATGCATAAGTTGCTAGACCAGACATTAGTTACGGCGTAGTTTCTACGTAAAGGCTACGCCGTAACCCTTGTTGCTGGTAAAGACGACTAAGTCTAGTCATCAGAAGATTATGACGTAACTACCCCGTAAGGGCTACACTGTAACTCACTCCGGGATATGGGAAGATCTTGCTGACATCACAACTACGACGTAACTGGATCGATAGGGTTACGTCGTTACTTTGGAAGAAATAAAAGCCGTGAGCTCAGAAGATAATTACGACGTAACTAATCTCTTTACGTCGTAACCATGCCACGTCTGGTGATTTACACAAGCTTTAATGAGGTTACGACGTAACTCCTCACTTAGGGTTACGCCGTAACTAAGTCGAGTCTATATATACAAGCCCTAATTCAGCTAATTTTGTCATTCTCACTTCACACAACTTCAGAAGGACGATTAGGGCTTCACCCAAGGCGTTTTCTAGCATCATTCCACTACTTTCCAAGGGAGAATTCACTTCGATTCCATCATTTGTATTAGTTATTATTCAAGTAATTGTATTGAATTCAATGTTTAATTTACCCATGATTTACAACATTATGATTTTTGTACTTTACACTATGAGTGGTTAAACACTTTATGTGTTAGTCTTGTTATCAATTTATTAATGCATTGATCTCTATTTTTTTGTTTAATTATTGTTTTATGTGGATACCTTAATTGTTTCTTGATTGATCCCTGAGTTTTGGTAGTGCTAAGGCTAGTATAGAGCTTATTAGCTAGTTAATAGGTGTGAACAATTGAAAGCTAGGCTAGTAGGTTAATCGAGTGGGTTGACAACTATTTCGATTATACGGATTGCCCATATCATCGATGGCATTAGATTAGGCACTTAAAAAGCGTGGGCAAACCTTTGATTAACTGGCACCTATTGAGGGTTTGAATGTCGAGAAGTGAGATTGTCGACATTAAATAGGTCTTTAAGGTTGTCGGGGTCATAATGAATATGAACTAGATGCCCGATTTCCATGAACAACGGGGTTGAGATCATAAGAATTATGGGTAGGTTACAAACATAAATCGGACGTAATGATATTAGAAGCACCACATAAAAAAAAAGAGTTAGACATTGCACTAGGATATAGGATCATTGCGTTAATAATGAAATAACTAGGTTAGCACACTTTCTCCCTTGTTAAGTTAAACTCCATTTCATTTCGTCATTTATTTTATTGCAAATTAGCTAATTAAACAACTCTAAAACATGATAACAAGTAAAATTCAGATTTTAGACCACCCATTAGCTCTTGGGAATAAACTCAGATTTACCAAAACCTACACTATACACGACCGGGTTCTCTGCCCGTTAGATTAGTAGATCGTACGTAGTCGAGTTAATACAAATTTAAAACCTGATCTATTAAATAAAAATATGCATCGGTATGCGGCCTTGAGTACTCGATAAAGAAATCGTCACGTATTTAAAGAAACCGTCCACTGTCAGGACTGATTTCGTAAACCTCTTAAATATTCATATTTCACCCTTTTCACCTCTTTACACAAATACCCAGACAAACCTTTGGACAAATACCTAATCTCAACTTAATCTCATGCATTAGAATGCACCAACTCAACCTTAAATAGGCTTGATCATCCTCATTCTCATTCACACCTTCTTCATTCAAACCTTGATCATCCCCACTATCCCCTCCAACAATGTCTTCATCTAACTCACCCTTTAAGAATGCCATTAGAAAACCTACTAGGATGAGTTTTAGGCACTTAAACTTTGAATTACTAACAACCTCATCCTCATCGATAACTAACACATCATCAACTATGTCAACAACAAAAAGTCTACCAAACACTACAACCAAAAGATCATCCACCATGGACGTGTCACCTCTATCCACACCTCATTATATATAACCTTCTCCATCATCACATCAAAATCATACTTCAATGAACACACACTACTCAATCACCTACAAGTCCAATAGACTTTCTTCAAACTCCCAATTCATCATAAGAACGAATTGATCCATACATTCAACTTGTACTTGATGCACCACCTACACCCTTACAAGAACAACCACCACCAAATATACCATTAGATCCCCTTGAATGCATTTACTTCCATGGTCAAAATTGCCTTTGTTGCATTAATACTCGTATTCAAGCTCAATATCTAAGTGGACAAATTGAATTCCTCATGAATTATGTAGAGCGTATAGTAGCCGGAGAACTACGCATCTCCTTCGACTTCTCACCAAGTGACATTTACTTCCTAATCCAACCATATAAACAACTAAATGCTTGGATGAAAAATAAAGAAATTAGGAACCTCTCTCTTAAGAAGCAAATCCAAAGACCTTTTAAGTCATTGGGAATTAATGTAGCATCTTATTACGTTTAATCATGTTTGTGTATTATGCTCTTAGTTTATCTTATGCTCTATATTGTCCTTTTGATCAATAAAATTATGTCTTGTGTTGATGTTGTGATATTTATATGTTTGGATTAACCATACACTTGTGTAATAAAATAACGGGTTACAAGATATCTATCAAATTATATATACTTGCACACTAACTTGGTTTTGTAGCAAGCAACCATAGCTCGATTCCCCAATGCCTCGATCAAGGGGGAGCATTCACATCTCCAACTTATCTCCACAAAGACAACAATCTTTTTGCTTTGACAAAAGGGGGAGAAATAGTTAAACTCGCTACTAAAAACTCGTTTAGTTTATTTTTATGTAAAATGAGTTTATATTTTGTCATCATAGAAAAAAAGAGATTGTTAATACATATAATGCCAAAAAACGTTATTTATATTTTACATGCTTTCTTTGTTTTGATTATAACAAAATATAAAGACGTCTTACGTAAAAGTTTATATAAAAAAGTTTTTAGTCGAAAATTTAACTTGCAACCCAACATCCCTTAAGGTATGAATAATGAGTCTCAAACATGTTCTAGTAATGATCAGAGAAACATTTAGTGTCACATGTTAAATTTTACATAAACCAAAATTTTCCTAACATACCTTATAAATTAATGAAAAATACTCCATTTGATTCAAAATTCGAATTCAGTCTTCTAAAAGAAATATTTTACCAAGATTTGCTATGTAACATTTCGTATTTTCAGGTCATTTACGACGTCATCTATTTTACTAATTATTTTTTTTCTCGTACGCGTTTACTTTTAATTTTATTAGTTAAGTTAAATCGTGTAAGCTATAAATTATCAATTAGCGTAAACGGACACCAGATGAATTAAAGTTTTTGTCAAGCGAGCAATATATTATTTTTACGAAAGTAATAATCAACTTTTTATATTTTTTTTTATTGGTTACGTAAATTGTTTACGTTTCACGATAAAATTACGTTTAAGCATACCCGGAACTAACAAAATTAATCTACGCTTCAACAAATACTTATGTTTATAACAAATGCTCAAAGTTTTATAAAACTTTACCTACATTCATCACTTGAGCCGAATTTACCATGAAATAAATAAACCAATACATACACTTTACAAAATTATACAATATGTTTAAAGTTACCAACTTATACTAGGCAAGTAATACTTTCATTTTGCAAATAAGATATTAGCTTGTCAATTTATTCCCTAAATTTCATGAGATGATTTCTATTTTAGGGAACCAAGTCATTAAAACCTAAAGACTTTCACAAGTCTTGACCAAAGACTCCTTAATTCTCTCATTGTGTTTCTTTGACTAGTCTTAGGACTATAAAAGGCTTGCACTAGTAAGTAAACTCACACACTTCTCATTTGCAAAGAAAAACTTTACCATATACTCCCTTTGTCTCTCTAAAACCCACGGCCAACATCAAACCACCACCAAATCCATACAAAATTTTATTTACAACACTTACTCATATTCCTACATCATATCTAAGACCTACCAAGAAAGATTTAAGGCTTGGTTAAGCCTTTACAAGAGTTAAGCAAAGAAAAAGGAAAATTAGGGTTTACTTGGAAATTAGGGTTTTCAAGATCTTGCAAGCTTGGGTTTACAATCTAAACAAGGGTTTGGATTGTGTTGGTTTCCATATTACATCACTCTAAGGTTATCTAAAACCCTTTATGTCTTTACAGTTATCATTTTATGTGTTTATATGTTCTATTTAGCAATATCACCATTTAGGATACTTTTAAACATGTAAAACATATTTCTACTTGTGATCATGGTTTTGAACATTTTTACATATGTTATGAGGTTGATAATATCATGAAATAATGGATATATAAGTATTGTAACATGTTGGTTAAGTGTAAACATGTATATGTATAAACTTGTAATTTAAAGTTACTTAAGAAAGTTTAAGGTTTTTAAGCCTTGTTAAGGACTTGATACTTTGGAACTCATGGACACAATATGGATCTTGGACTCTATTATATGTAAGACAAGTATATAATAAGTCTTGGAAAACTTGTGGTAAATTATTAAGTTAAAAGGTATATAAAACAAGTTATAAAAATGGATATGTATAAGTATTATAAAGGGGTTGTTTTGGTTCGACCTTGGTAACATCCCTACCATGTTTTAAAAAGATAGTACGCCTCATGACGATTCTAAAATGATAAGAAACTCGAAAAACCGATTTATAACGAAAAAGATACGACGATTTTAAGTTTACGTTAAATATATACTTTTATAAAACTATTTTTTATAAAAGTTACTATTCACCATTGAAACTTATACTTTTAAAGCATCAATAAATCGATAAAACTTTTAAATACGAAGACGTGCTCGAAAGAATCACTAAAAACGGAGTTAAAACGAATAAGTTACGACATTTACGAGATTTACGATAACTAAATCTATAAAAATAAATATATAACTGTTATGAACAGTAAAAATCACTATTCACCAGAAAACTCAGATTTTGAAAATGTTATATTTTGATAACTCTTCTTAATACGAAGGCGTGGACGTAAGAAACGAAAGAAACGGACTTAAAACGAGAAAGTTACGCCAGTTTTACTAAAGTATACTTATAAACGTTTTTACTTTATAAATATGATTTCACTAAAACGATTAGATGGTGATGTAGCTATATAGAATTATATGTGGTATTAGTTAATCAAAGTACTATATTACTAGGGAGTTTCATAATGAGGCCTCTTCGGGGTGGCGTATCGACGAGTTGTTGGATTTACGATTTAAAGTGTCCTAGCTCCTCATACGTCACTACATGACCTCTTAATTATGATAGCCCGAACGATAGTATGATGAGCTATACGACCTATAAATAATCAAAGTGTTTAGTACTTATACGACCTATATTAGATTAGGTTGCATTCAATCGTAAGCGTGACGCATTTTCTATTGTGAATACTTGTTGATTACCATTCACTCTAGGTGAGTTCATAGCCCCATTTCTATCTACTTGTTTTATAAACTCTACGGGGTGAAATTACATGCTTGTTTTACTACGGACACAAGTGTTATAAACTGTATGCTATCCAGATTATTGCCTGATTATTATTGCCTAAGTTACCACAGTGCCATCTAAGTCCCTAATATCATGAACCATCAATTTCTATTATAGTGATCGCTAGTGTTATGGATAGATCTATCAAGACTAACAATCCCCACCGGAATTTATGGTCACAAGTTGATCATGGTGCATTTAACATTTAGAGAACTGTAGGCTGTTTTGGCAGACACCCTACCTATTTGGGACAGACAAAAAACTAAGGCTTCAGGGTCATGAGTTTAGCGAAATAATACATGTTTTGGACTACTGAATTTGTTTCATAGTCTACTTTCACTTAAATCTTGTGGTCCACTCTGTACTTGATAAACCTATGAATTCACTCAACCGTTGTGTTGACTTTTAGCATGTTTAATTTCAGGTCCTAAGGTATAAGCTTGGATGGGAGCCGTGATGGATATCAATGAAGATGGATTATGTGTATATTTAAATTCAATGCAACTTTATTCTATAAAAGCTTAAGTCACCTTTTGGTAGTATTAAGCTTTTGTTTAATTAAAAATGTATGTGAAAATGTTTATGACTTTTAAAACATATGGGACCTAATATATGAACTCTGATATTTTGCTATGGCATCGAATGAAATCTTATCTTGAAACGTCCATTAAAGGTCGTTTCCTATATCTTGACTGTTGTGCTTTGACGTAGCACCCCATTGTTACCATTCCGCTGCATACCAGAATTTGGGGGTGTTACAGATTGGTATCAAGAGCCAAGGTTATATGAAACTGTGTCATTTTCAAAACCTAGTCTATAACTAAAATTTTTACAGATTTTCTTTTCTTTCATTTTCAAAATACAGAATCCTTCATCGCTGATCTGATATCTGCGCGCTCATTCCCTGATCTTTACTTACTCTTCTGATTATCATTGTTGTATTATATATTTTATATATAATACTTGGTTTAAAAAACGATCCCTTATGTCTATCTTCTAGCGTATTACTATTTATTCATATCGGTCGATTTTATAAATATTGACCATTCCGATTAATTCATTAGTATTATAGAATTCTTATTTTCTCGGTTAGTATCATATACCTCGACTCAATGTACTCTTACAAATTCTTACCAGATTTTGTACTTGTATTATTGACATAATCATGCCGCCCAAAAGATTGAAAAAGAAATCTATTAAGAGGTTGGTGGAAAAGTATGTGGCTAAAGCTATTGAAGAATATGAAAAGTCTAGGGCTAATCTAGATAGTGCTGGAAGTTCATGAGGAAACCCTGGGAATGCTGGAGGAACTATGAATGTGCACGGTTGTTCGCACAAGACTTTTATGAATGGAAAACCTCACACTTTTAATGGAACGGAGGGTGTTGTTGGGTTAAGGCCTTAGATAGAAAAGGTTGAGCAAGTGTTTGAAACTTGCAAGTGTGCTGAAGAAGATAAGGTTATGTTTGCTGCTAGTACTTTCACCACCAGATGTTACGAAGATTCCACACAGTACCAGTTCCCTCGCGAGCATCCTAGCACATCTCAGAGAGGCGTACTCGCCAGCACATCAAGACACTCCTGACAAGTAATCCTCAGTTAGTATAATGATGTGTGAAGTTACGTTTCTAGTCATTCTATATATCTCACTCTAACGCGAAACACGGAGGATTGGACCTGAGAGGCCTGTAATATTACACATTTGTGCAGCGATGTGCAATATTACGAAGAGCGACATCAGAAGGACATTGCATTCCCGGTGCGTAGACTATAGCACTCAACACTATAGATTGGACTGCCAGTGACGAGCCTGATCGGCGCGTAATCGTTGTGGCGAGAGTGAGTTACTTCCGTCAATAATATAGCTACTCATACTGTGAAGTGTGCTAGGAGTACTAAGTCGTAGGTGTATGTGATCGAGAGATCCGGCAGTCTATGTCGAACGGCTCAGCGTACAGTGTACCTCAGTATCTACATTACAATGCTAGAATCAATCAGGATTCAAAATACATTCCTATTAGTCAGCCTGCTGGAGGTATCAGTGATTTTCCGAATGGGAGCGTGCGAGCGCCATCTAGTGTGAATACCTGAAGAGATACTTTACATCGCAATAGACCAGAGTTTTCTCTTATTAGTGGGATACTTCGATCCGAGAGAGTGAGAACTCTAGCAGTATCACTATAGGGAGCGATGTCAAACACGAGAGAAGCGTTAGATAGTCGTGGACTATCGCTACCACATCAGAACTCAAAATGGGGTAGCTTCTAGAAGCTGAGTAAGAGGTCACTACACGTGGTCATACTAGAGACACTACTCACTGTTCCATTATCTCTAGGACTACCATTCTTGAGAAAGCATTATCTCACACTCAAAGAGCTCGCCGAGGAGCACTTGAATCTAGATCATAAGTCATAAATCAAAATTGTGCAACTCGCTCTTCTCAACTTTCATAGCTACTTCAGTGAAACTCTCTCACCGGTTAGATCACTCACACTAAACGCACGTCTCATTATCTTTTATCTCACTTCTAATTTGTTATGATATTGCTACCAAAGATGAGTTTGAATTGTGACGCTCAAATAGCGACCAACAGATGTTTTTAAGCTTAGCAGACGACGTCTCAAGTGAAGATGAGGGAGTGAGATGAGATCGCGCAATAGCCCACGAGTAGTAGAGTGCTAATAAGTAGCCCTCCAAACATAGCTACATTACGAGAATTCTATAAAGCGTAGTAACTCATCTGCTTACACACACTAGTAGACACACCTGATCTAGTGTGAATATTGAGATTATCTTCTGCCTAGTTGTTCGATAGTTGAGTCATCATTTCACGACTCTGTACATTTCACAACAACTTTGACTGTGCGGGACTACAGGCTACACACGTGTGTCTACGGTAATTGTGGGAGTTCCGAATGTTGTAATACACGAGACACATAACACAGGCGAAGTGACAGTGACATACACATAGAGATCACATTGAACGTGTGGACTTGAGTGCATGTCACACAGTTTATAGGCGACAGGATTTGATAGAAGATAGAGTCAGTAGATTACGCTCTATAATCCGGATCGATAGCAATATGTTACAGTTACATTCAGGTGAGAGATCTCATACAAATTGACATTGAGGTGAGATTTATTTGAGATTATTGGTTGAGGTTACAAGTGCGATGGCACACAGACACAATGACACACACATTAATGCGACGCACGTGGATACACAGAGCGAGTGACAAATAATATACTTGATAGAGTGCTACGGGTATTTTGTGATGAAGGTGGTCTACATATAGCATGAGGAGGTACTAGCGCACGTTGATGATCACTATAATGAGGCTTTTTAGTGTGACACACACACGGTGTGTTCGTATCTAGTGTCTCAGTGAGATTTTGGATCACTCACGTGTCGGATCGTACCTGCAGTCACTATGTCTAGAGTCTCCGAGTGTTGGAGCATACAGAATTTGCTACTAATGTGATGGCATTGGTAGCGCACAGAATACAGCACACTATAGGGTACAATAGGCACATGTCAGCACACGGAAGAGTGAGTCTCATCTGATACGTGGGGTGGGACAGCGTGGGAGGTCGAATATCACAAAAGACACATTTTTGATTCGCAGTCAGAGCTAGTGATGCGGACACTGGGTCCTGTCTATACAACTATCTCACAGTGACCATAACACTGGATGTGCTTATATTATCACACACTGGACAGGATCAGTGAGAACCAGATTGCGGTGTGATCACTGATAGCGGTCTCTATCATACGGCGGGAGTTGAGAGCACAGCGACATGTAGCAGTAATACTGGGCTGTACAACTAGTGATGGGGTGAGGGGACAGACTATTGCTTAAGATATCAGATTTTTATTGGACACACACTATCGGTAGAGAGGTGATGACATGAGTGCTAATACGTCAGTTATACGCGGACGGATGCACTAGATATGCATGGGAAACGAGCTTTAGATGGACTATAGTGTAAATAAAGATACGTTAAGACAAGAGTCACAGGATCATGTGCTCTTACTTTGTCACATACTCTCTATAGGCTCGTACGATCACCGGCATGACTAGTTGAGTACTGGACTTCTATTGATGGAATGATAACTGTAACTACTGTGAGGATGCTTATTTGAGTAAATATTGACAACAGTGGGAATAAGGCTGTGGTGGATTAGGAAACATTATAGAGCACATCAGGCTCACATCACAATGGCACAGGCAACTGTAGGGGACACAGAGCAACACATATCTCTGACGATAGTTTAATTTCATCATAGACATAGGAGTGTGGGGTGAGAGAACCAATTTAAGTCTGAAGGAAGGGGTGGGAGGCACAACTGCTTAGTGATATAATTCTATCACTGTTCACATATCTAAGCAGCAGTGGTAGCAAGGGGAGTGGATACAAGCGGTATATTCTATACTAGACACTTAAGTATAGGATTGTGTATTATACTCTTAATGTTAATAAGATTTGGAAGGGTTGTAAATTAAATAAGGGAGGGTGGAGGGGATTAGGATGAGATGGTTAAGGTGAGGGAAAAGGGTGGGTTGATAAGGGTATAATGTGGTTTTATAGGGATTATTGTGTGAGTGAGATGTTTTGTAAGGGTGTGAGGTGTATGGTTTTAGGTGGAAATTTTGAGGTGGGGGAATGTTAGAAATTATTTTGATTGGGTGGTGTATAGAGAGATTATTATTATAAGGTGGTGGTGGTTTTGTGTGTGTGGTATTAGATGTGAGGAGGGGGGGGGTGGGGAATGGATTTTAGTGGGTGATGATGGGGGGAGGACAAGAAAGTTTATGGGATGGTTGGTGTGTTGTGTTTTGGGGGTTTGGGGGAAGTTGGGGGGATTGGGTGAGATAGTTTGGGGTTTGATTTGGTGAATGGTGTGGATGAGGATTGGAAGTTTGTGATTGGGGGTGGGGGGGGAGTAAGTATTTGGGTGTTTGGTTTGATAAATATTAGTGGGGTTTTTGATTATTTTTGGGTGAAAGTGGGGGTTTTTAGTGTTTTTATGGGGTTTTGAATATGTTGGAGTAGTGGGATAATTAAAAAATGTTGCATAGTAGTGTGGATGGAAAGAAAGAGTTATAGAATTGAGAGATAAGCGAGGGATCACATTGGTGGAAAATAGGTATGAGGTATAGATCTGGTATATGTGTGGCATGACACTGTTAGTCCTCCTAAGAGGTTTTCTTGAAACCAAGAGATGTACTATGATGCATGGCTATAGCAACAAAATATCATAGTTAGTGAAAATCATATCAGGAAGGACAAGATGGTTATATGGCCAAAAATGGAGTAATGATTTTGAAGAATCGAGGCAAATCCAAATTCCTAGTCTAAATGATGAAAATAAGGATACTGCAGTATGGGTAGCAAGAAATAGGCAAGAGCAGCAGTTTAAGATCAGTAATGTTTGGAAGGATAGGATCTACAATGATACAAAGGTTGATTGGTTTTCTATGGTTTGGTTTACTCAGTCAATACCAAGACCATGCTTTGACTCCACCGTGGCTAGCAATTCCAAAAGAGTTAATGACACAAGGATAAGTTGTTGATATGAGACCAAATGATGATTTTTAATGTGCATACAGTGTAACAAATGTCTCTGATTCACACAATCAACTATTTTTTTACATGTTACTTCTCTACGAGAAATTGGGAATGAACTACTAAAAATGCTAAATGTGAAATTATTGTGGAATCTGGGATCAATCATTGATGTGATAAGGATCTACCAGCTAACAGTAAACTAATGGACTGCATAACTAAGAAAGACTTGTGAGTTGTGCATCTGTGATACTACATATGGCAAGAGATAGGAACAAAGAGCGAGCTATTCCAAAAAATGAGAAAAGAGGCCAACAATACTATCCCTTAATTAACAGCCAAGAAACACTGTAATGAAAACCGCATAGGAATAAAAGTTATAGGAATCCAACAACATTTAAAGAAGTAGTAGAAAGCATGGAATGTCAAGATGCAAAGACGGAATAACTATGCAAGTGTACTTAGGATATTGAATATAGTTTTAAGAAACTTAAGTTGTTATTTGATGTGTATACTTTAGACATATCAGAGGCGGGATTGTGTCCATGTTATCTTGAAGTCTGTAAGAATGTAATTGTTTGATGAGTTTAAATAAAATTTCACCCTTTCACAAAAAAAAAAAAAAAACGTTTAGCGAAACTAACAGTTAACACTAGGTAGCAGTTAGGAGCAGCAATTTTTTTATTTATGAAAGTGTCGGGTGGTTGTAGCTAAAATCATAATGTGTAAAAGGAAGTAAAAGTATCTTTAGAATTTGAAAAAGTAGAAAATGCTTCTTTTTTTGAGAAATGATATTTGTTCTTACTTGACATTCCTACTTAATATAGCGATGCTCGTAAACTGTTATCCTAAACGCTAAACGTTCCAAAACGCTCCACGCCAAAGAAACCATAATCAGAGGAGCAACAACATATAATAGATAAATATAATACTCCTAGTAGAAATGATAAGAACAACGTAACATACTTGCCAGAATGAAGAATCATCCTAACGAAACCAACTAACGGAACAGTATCTTCCAATATTTGATCCTCCCAATCAATCCACCCATCTTTCCTTCCATCATCGTCATCATCGTCCTCTTTCACCACAGGTTTCCGTAGCAAATCCGCAGCACCTCCTTCACCACCACTACTACT
>BQNB010010640.1:0-83475 GCA_026074375.1 Tanacetum coccineum
AGGCCTTGGCCCGTTAAGTCTAAAAATATAGTTTTACTTATCCATATAGTCCGATAAGCAAAACCTTAAATAATAAACATGTGACTTAATAAAAAGCTATTAATAAGCTCACAATAAGCCAATCAATAATAAGCCGACCACATAAGCTCAAAAATAAGCTCATGGTGTTGGGCCTTGTTTGTGGGACGCGGCTATAAGCCCAATAAGCTATATTCGGGCTTATTTATTAAGCCGAATAAGTTTATCATCTGTCCTTTCAAAATAAGCGAGAAAATAAGTTAACAAATATAAGCCGAAAAAAATAAGTTAACAAATATAAGCCCAAAAAAATAAGCTAAACAAACACTTCTTCCTTCTTTTCTATCTTGGACCGAACCAAATAATAAGCCCAATAAGCTCAAAATAATCAAATAAGCTTTCTAAAAGCTTTTTAATATAAGCCGAATATTATAAGCTATAACATACCATTTTTATTACACGAAAATAACCACGATCACAAAAATATGATTTCCTTATATTTCTTGTTATTATTTTCGAACCATATACATAACCTTTTAAGGTTTATGTAGTTTTAAAATTTTTGTTTTTACAAAATAAGTTGTACAACTAGTAAGTATGTATCAAGATGATTATGAAAGTATAAGTTATGAAAAGATTTGCAGACTTACAAAGATTGAAGGTTTTTAGAAAGATTAACAAGACTAAAACAACCCAAATGTTGTTTTGTTTATAACTAACCCGAACACAATAAATATCTTCAAAGGTTTTTGATCAAGATTGGAAAATTATGAGTGTGTGTGTGTGTCTTGGGTGGTTCGAACAAGAGAGAGCAAAAGAGAAGAGAGAAAGCTCAATATTTAGTGTGTGTGTTTTATGAATGAGAAAATGAGAAGTAATATGGTATAAGTAATGCAAAGTTTACTTCACACACTAAAAGTGTGTTTGTGTGTGTGCGTGTAATAGGACAAGAGGAAGAGAGGGGACCAAAATGATCTCCCAATCACAATGAAACTAGGACAAAACATGAGTTGTAAATCTTGTCTTATTGATTTGAATTCAAATTGGCATCTTTGGTTCACATGGTGTTTGTTTGGACGCATACAAGACAAAGGAGGGGGGACCAAATAATTTTTAATATTTTAAGATGCTAGTGCTCTTGTTTGATTTAATTTCCAAGCCTTCCATGCAAATGCTTACATTTTAAATAAAACACGATTCACGCAAGTAACGAAATGAATAACCCGCTAGCACAACCAAAAATTATGAAATTTTAAATATTCCTTAAAATAGAAAAAACGTGACTATTGCCCCAAAATACTACAAGTTTTGGTGTCCCGTTCACTCCGTCGAAGATCTCAGATAAATTGCGAGAAAACTTCCCGGTTTACACGTAAAATGTTAAACGAAACTTAAAAACTCAAATTAGGACCGTACGCTAAAATATTAAACGGAAATTTATGGGGTGTCACATCCTTTCCCCGTTAAAAGAGCTTTGTCCTCAAAGCTTACGACGTAGCATCTGCCACAGGCGCAGAAATTGGGAAAAGATGAGGGTACTTCTTTTGCATTTGATCTTCACGCTCCCAGGTGAACTCAGGACCTCTCCTATAGTCCATCATACTTGACAATCGGAATACAAACTTCTTCTTTAGAACGTTTTGACCCACGGTCCATGTCTCAGACTGGTTTCTTTCGATGAAGTGGAGTTTTGTCCATCGAATTAGATTGCATTCCAACGGTATAGCAAGAGGTTCATCAACCATGCACTTCTTCAAATTCGAGACGTGAAACATACTATGAACTCTACTCAACTGCTCTGGGAGTTCAAGTCGGTAGGCAACGGTTCCTACTTGTCTATTATCTTTAAAGTCCAATATAACGAGGTTCAACTTTCCCCGATTACAAAGCGAAACACCTCTTTCCATGGTGACACTTCACATCGACCTTATCACCTATTTGAAACTCAAGGTTTTCTGTCTTACACAGCATAACTCTTTTTAACGTCACAGCAGCTTTGGATACGGCTCTTATTTGAACGATCTTTCCAGTCTCTCGTGATGTCTATGGCCAGTTGCTGTCTATCTCTAACTTTAGCCCAGCAGATAGGTGATCGACACTTGCGCCCATACAACGCCTCAAATGGAGCAGCCTTAATGCTGGTATGATAATTGTTGTTGTACGAAAACTCCACTAGTGGTAAATGTCTATCCCAACCATTTCCAAAGTCGAGTACACAGGCACGTAACATGTCCTCCAACGTCTAATATTGTTATCTCACACTGATCCAATGGTCTGTGGATGGTAAGCTGTACTCATATCTAATCGAGTACCTAATGCCTTATTAAGAGTCTTCTAAAAATGTGAAGTGAATTTCCCATCACGATCAGAGATGATCGAAACTGGCACTCCATGCTTGAGACTACTTCCTTTCAAGTACTGTCTCGTCAACTTCTCTAACGTATCATCTTCTCGCATAGGCAAGAAATGAGTAGACTTAGTGAGACGATCAACGATTACCTAAATCGTGTCTTGACTGGTTGCCGTCTTTGGCAATTTAGTAACAAAGTCCATCGTTATGTTCTCCCATTTCCATTGTGGGATCTATGATTGAACCAACAAACCAGACGACTTCTGATATTCTATCTTAACCTTGCACACGTAAACACTTCTAACAGAGGTGGCAATTTTCTGCTTTTCACGATAGGCCACCAACACAGCTTCATAAGGTTCTTAGTACATCTTATCCGAATCCAAGATGGATGGAATACGTTGACTATGAACTCCATGCATAATCAAAGCTCTCAGGTCACCAAAACACGGAATCCAACTTCGATTGTTCAAACGTAATGTTCCATCAGCACGAGGTTCTAGCTTGTTAATCATGCTATGCAAATCTTCGTTGATGAAGTTATCTTCTTTTCTGGCTTCCGATTAAGCACTCAAAATCTACTTAGAGAAGTTTTAACCCTATAGTGATGAACTAAGTCCCGAACTCAATAGCGGCTTACATCTTTCCTTTTGACTCAGGCCCTCAGCCACCACGGTCGCCTTCCTGGGTGATATCAGAAACTCACAATCGTAAGCGCCTCAACAACTCTAACCACCGTACGTGACTATGTTCACTCCTTCTGATCGAGAATGTGTTGCAAACTCTTGTGATCAGTGAACATGACGCACTTTGTACCATACATATAGTGTCTCTACATCTTTAAAGCAAACACTACTGCACCAAGCTCTAGGTCGTGTGTGGTATAGTTCTTCTCATGAACCTTAAGTTGGCAGGATGTATAAGCTATGACCTTCTCCTTCTGCATCAAAACCGCGCCCAACCCTTTATGCGAGGCATCGCAATATACCACGAAGTTCTCACTTCCCTCGGGTAAAGTCAAAATCGGCGCACTACACAATTTCTGTTTCAACAACTGAAATGCAGCTTCTTCTTTTTCTCCCCAATCAAACTTCCACGCTTTTCAGAGTCAATTTCGTCATAGGCCTAGCGATTTTCGAGAAACCTTCGATAAAACGCGGTAGTAACCAACAAACCTAGAAATTAACGATTCACGTTAGGGGGGGGGGGGTGCTGTTTTGTCTTTGGGTGACCCCCAATCCTTGATTGACTCAATCTTAGCGGGATCAACGTGAATGCCTTCACTATCAATCATGTGACCAAGAAATTGTACCTTCGACAACCAAAAAATTGCACTTTGAAAACTGGAGTACAACTCCTCCTTCTTAATAAAACCTTAAGAATTAACTTAAGGTTCCTTCATGCTCCTTTCGCTCTTGGAATAGATTAAATATCATCGATGAAATACAATCACGAATCTATCCAGATACGGTTTGCACACCCGATTCATCAAATCCATGAATATTGCCGGTGCGTTAGTCAAACCAAACGACATTACTTGGAACTCGTAGTGACCATAGCGAGTCCTAAATGCAGTCTTGGGAATGTCTTCCTCACGAACTCTGAGTTGGTGATAACCAGATCTCAGGTCGATCTTAGAGTAGACTCTTGACCCTTGAAGAACACTATACAAGACAAGATGAGTGATTTAGGGAAATAGTTGGTCAAGGGTATGGGGAGCATGGGAGGTATGGCTTCATTAAATGAGTAGAGATGTACATAAGATCATGTGGTGAATTTTTGGTGATATTTCTTTGTATACTTCTACCTATATCCGGTTTTGTATGTATATATGTGATGTTATTTTGTAAATTTTGGGTATTGGGTATAAATATGGGTATTTGTTGAAGCGTAGAAAAGTTTTGGTGGTTCTGGGTATGCCTAAACGTATTTTATTGCGAAACGTGATCACTTTACGCAACCAATAAAAATAAATTAAACAAAGTTAATAATTATCCTCAAAATAATTACTTAACGCTTGCTTGGTGTAAATATTTAATTGTTTGATGCCCGTTTACATTTAACGCTAATTTTTAGCCTACGCGATTTAGCTTATCGTTTACGATTTAAAACAAACGCGTACATTACAAAAGATACATTGTGGATTTATTGACAGCGTTAATGACTTGAAAACACGGGGTGTTATAGGTGACCTTCTCGTTACAAATGCTCAACGCGTGGTACTTCGCTAACCAATCCATACCGATGATGACGTCAAAACTACCAAGTTCTACGGGCATTAGATCTATGTGGAATGGATGACCTAATAATCCTAACGTATAGCCTCTAAGGACAACATTTATTTCTAAGATTCTTCCATCGACAAGTTCTATGGCATAACTAATGTCTAAGGTGGATGGTGCAACATTAAGCAAAGCACTAAAGGTAGACAACACAAAACTCCTATCGGCACCCGAATCGAATAACATCAAAGCATAACAGTTATTGAGAAGGAACGTACCCGTGACAACATTGGAATCGGGGTTTGCTCCTCCTCTTCCAATAGCGTAAGCCTTTGATGTAGCTTTATTACCTCCAGTTTGGTTTCCAGTCTTGTTTCCATTCTTGTTTCCAGTCTTGTTTCCACGGTTCTGATTTCTCAACTTAGGACAATCTTTCCTAAAATGTCCTGGCCTTCCACACTCATAACAAACAATACCCGGCTGATTCCCAACTGGGGCTCTCTGAGTGTTTGGAGTAACTATAGCCGTACAATCCCTAGTTATATGACCGACTCTCTTACAGTTTCCACATCTCACAGTACACGGCCCTGCATGGTGCAACTTGCACTTGTTGCAGTAGGGAAGAGATCCAACATACCCCTTTTTCTCATTGTTCCCAGCCGTATAAGCTCTTGCCATGTTCTGGCCTCTAACATTTTGCCGTTTGAAAACTGGTTGCTGTCCACGATTGTCTCTCGGGTTGTTATCCAACCTTCTCTTGTTTTTAGCACTTCTAGCATATCCCTTCAGCTTTTGATCCATTAAGTTGTTGGCAATACGAATTGCATCTTGAAGTTTAGTGGGTTCAGCAGCGATTACATTCCCCTGAATATTGTCAGGCAAACCTCCAACGAATCTCTCAACTTTGTCCTCCTCATTTGGGACCATTCTAGTACACAACAACACCAATTCCTGAAATCTTCTAGTATAAGCAGTCAAGTCATTTCCTTTCACAGCCAAGTTCCATAACTCAGTCTCTATCTTCTGAACCTCGTTTCTTGGGTAGTACACTTCTGTCATCAACTTCATAAGTTCTGCCCAACTCATGCATAGGCGGCCTCAATCCACATAATTCGTTCTCTTAGGGAGTTCATCATGTCAATGAATGTTTGGAAGCGTGCACATAGATTACTACACTTGTAAAAAAACTTTTCTATAGGAAGTTGATAATGTGGAACACCGTTTCATCTTCTCGAAACCAACGAGTTAACCCAACAAAACTCTTCCGTCCCATCTAAAGCTATGGCTTGCAAATTCAGGCATGTCTTGGATATGTGTCATCTTAGAGCAGGCTTAAATCTCAAAAGTTATCGCCATTTCCCTCCTCCGTTCCCATTACCATTCATTTCGCTCCTCCATTTCCATTTCCCTCATTTACTTTCCCCCTGTTTCCATCTCCTATTAAGTGGGCTTTCAAGGTTCTTGGCAGCGTCACGAGCTCCCAACGCTCCTGCCAATCGAAGGTCAATTTGTTCGTTAATTCCTTCTTGTGTCCTTGATGCTCCAGATCAGGTGTTAGGCATTGTTACAACTATTAACAATACACAGCGGACCGATGTGGAAAAATATTTCATAGTGATACGAGATTGTTAACGGGGTTCGAATAAAATAGCAAGTCTCATAATACGAAAATACATGATCACAATAACTTCGTGATAATGCCATAATTTAGTAATAATATAGCATGCAACAAGCAAAAGAAAATATATCATTAAGTCAAGAATATTGAACATAGAATAGTAATCATTAGATTTCATATCATCATTAATAATGGTAAAAAATGGTTCCACTAAATATAGGATTTACAAAAATCCCCTAATAACTAGCTACTACTAGGTGATATGGGTCAACACTAGGAAAATCGATAAATAATCTAAGAACGGTAACCCATATGCCTCCGGGCATAAGCCTCAAGCCTAGCAATCCTCATGTGATCATAAAATCTGAAACACCAAATCTGTCTCATCTTTTTAGGATTATGAAAATCCATGTAAAAGACTCGGTAACCCCGTGTAATGTCTAGCATAGGTTAGCTCGTAGCCTTAATATTAATCGTTTAATTATCGTATGACTTATGGTGTTGGGCCGGGTCTTTACCCACATGTTAGCCCACTCCATAGCCAACTTAGGGGCACAAAACTCATGTATTTATACCCATTTCCAGCCATGGGAAGGGGTTGGTTGATCATTTCATAATACACACTCATAAGGTGTAGTTTCTCTTACTAGAACTCACTTTCTCTCTTTACAAAGTAGGCCAACCCCTAGATCATTGATTGTGTTATGATATCCAATATCCTAAAATTAGTTTCAGAGCTCATGGGATGATTAGCTAGATTGTGTGTGCGTTTTCTTGGTTAGTTTAGATCAAAAGTTTAGTTTTTGAAGGTTTATGGTCTTATTCTTGACACTCTTTGATTCTCAAGTTTGTGATGTTAAAGTTAGTGTTTTTATAGTTGTTATAGCCTTCTAGGATCAAGTTGTGTAAAAGAAACCAAGCAAAAATGTTCAAAAGGGTGATTTTTAGGTGTTTTTAGGTGAAAAGAGTTCGTATTTTCTTGGACTGCGTTTTGTCTCTCTGGCTTATTCTTGTTGGCGTTTTTGCCTCTGCGTTTTGTCGGAATTAGGGACACATGTGGGAGAGCGGTTGTGGTTTTGTCATTTTGTGAAGGACAACTGTAATGCGTTTTGTCTTATAAAGAGCTGCGTTTTGTCTCCTGCGTTTTGCTTCCTGCATTTTAGTTTTATCAAAGGTTGCGTTTTGGTTCTGCATTTTGGTTTTGCGTTTTGACTAATTGAAGACCTTTCTTGCGTTTTTCCTAGAAGAGACTCTGCCCATTTCAAAACATGATTGCGTTTTGTCTCAAGATTGGATTGCGTTTTGTCTCAAGATTGGATTGCGTTTTGTCTCAAGATTGGATTGCATTTTTTCTCAAGATTGGATTGCGTTTTGTCTCAAGACTTGATTGCGCTTTATCTCAAGACTTCTTGTGTTTTGTCTACTTTTGAAGACCTTCACTGCGTTTTGGTAGACATAAACTCTGGCAAAAATTTTCTTCATTACGTTAACTCATTTCAACCAAACCAAATCATAATTAAACAACATATCACCTAATCCAACAAACAATCATCACTTTTAACATACAATCACTAATCATTTGTTCGATACAAATTTAAATAATTTTCACAATCAATTAAAATGGCTAATCTTTCGGGAAGACATCCAATGTGCGGTTCCTATACACGACCACCTATGCTTGATAGGACTGCTTTCGCATCATGATACACAACGTATTGACTGTATTTTCCGGGGTAAAGAGAATGGGGTGAACATCCTGAAGTCAATTGATGAAGGACCTTTTCAGATGGGAACATTTAGGGAAACTCTTGGAGAAGGAGATGAAGGTGCCTTACATCTAGGTCCAGAACGACCTCGTGTCTATTCTGACATGTCACCTAAAGATAAGGATAGGTATAATGCTGACATTCGGGCAACAAACATCCTACTTCAAGGGTTGCCAAAAGATATCTACTCTCTTATCAATCATTACACTGATGCAAAGACATATGGGGTCAATGTGAAGTGCTTCTAGAAGTTTGAATTAACAATAGAAGACGTGAATCACAGTTGTTATGATGACTTTGAACACTTTCGTCAGACTCAAAGAAAAGACTATTCATGATTCATGTCGGTTTGCCAAAAACTCATCTACGACATGCGTAACATCAAGATGACCATGTCCAAAATGCAGTTTGAATTTCTAAGTTTGTTAATAACATGTTGCCGGAATGGGGTAGATTTGTAACTGTAGTGAAACTTAAACGAGGCTTGAGGACTCTATATGATCAATGATATGCTTATCTAAAGCTGCCGAGGCATATGCCTATGAAGATCAAATGATGTTAGACCGATTCACTTCACACACAGTTGATCCTATCGCCTTGATGACCAAGGTGGCACCTCAGCAGTATCAATTATAATCATATACAAATCATATACACATATGTTCCACCCATTTGCTGAAACTCTCAACTTGATTCGGGGATTCTTTAATGGACAACTTAATTGGAATTTAACCAACAACACTTGCACCTTCTCACCTAATATTACAATTCATACCTTACTCAAATAAACAAATCAACTAAGAACTTAATCAATCCTTGAAACAAGCCAACACTTCAATAGACGACAGGGTTTTTGGTTCAGAATGTTCAGGTGTCGACAATATAGAGGACAGGGAAAATGCATGGGGATGCTGGTAACGGCTGAATATGAGGGAGGCTCTGAACATAGTAGGGAATGCTAATCCAATGGTCAAGAAGGGCAGGTTAAGTGCTACAATCTGCAACGGATAGGCACATAGTCAAGGAGGCCTAAAAATGCATCAGCCAACGCGAACCACAAAACTCCGAATACTTCAAAGACAAGATGTTACTGATGCAAGCTCAGAGAATGGGAGTGGCATTGGATGAAGAACAGTTACTATTAGGTGGACAAGACAACACTGTTGATGAAGATGTGGATGAGCAACCTGTTCAAGGAATTTAGACATAATGTGGGATAAAGTGTTTCAAACTGTATGACTGTGATTGCTTTTGATTCTGATGTTGATGAGGCACCTATGGCACAAACTATGTTCATGGCTAATCTATCATCTGCAGATCCTGTTTATGATGAAGCCGGGGGGGTGGGGGGGGGGGGCGTGGGGGGGGGGGGAGGGGGGGGGGGGGGGGCGGGGTTCGTCGTTGTTTCGGACAATTCTTATCTGGAGTACCCGACAATGGATCCCTATAGGGATCGTGTTTGGTGAACATCATGAAGAACACGAGATTGCAATGACGATCGACAACAACTACTTTGTTGACTCACATGCCCGAGTATAACAAGTAATAGTAATATGATTAGTATGTCAGTATGTGAAGGACAACGCACGTGCCAGTTGTACAAGCATGTATCTTCTATTACAAAATGATTCATACATGTTATGATATATAATGATATGTGTGAACCTCATGCCCAGTCTGTCTCTAAAACAACACGGAACATAGTAGTTGATAATTCACTAACTGCTGAACTTGAAACTTATAAGGAACAAGTTGAACTGTATGAAAGACGGTCAGGTTTGAAGTTAAACAGAAAAAATGACGACAAAAGATTATACAACAATTAAGAATCGTTATCACTGACCGTAATCATTAAGGAAGAAAATTTGGAAAAAAGAACTTCATTATGTAAAATTGCACGCTTTTCTTCTACCATCTAACCATAACAATGTCCAATGGTAGAAGTATGTTACGTCTTTTGAAAAAGGATTTTAAACAGAAAGAAAACAAATACCTGAACGAAATTTTTAGAACATGAAAGCTTTAAAAGAAAAGGTCGATTGTTAGATTATACACAAGACCGTCTCTTCAAACAGTTCACTTGTTGTGTAAACAAGGTAGCCCTATTATAATGAACTGATAGGTAGGCTATTGGTTACAAGAACCTCCCTTATGCCTAACCCGTGCAAAGCAGTTCAGCTTGCTCTATTTAATGAGTTATGAATTGTCAAAAAACAATCATGTCCTGGCTATAGTGCACAAAACAGAGGATACTTAGTGATAGCTAAAATCATTGGGAGAAAAATGCACGACAAAAATGAAACGAACCTTGAGTGTGTGATCATAAGGTTAAGATTGTAACCCCTGATTACTCAAAAGTGATATTATTTAGCGGACCTTTTAACACCACAAAAGAATTTGCCCTGATCAAATATTTTGGTTCAAGACATCATCAAGGATGAATGCAGAAGCTTCAAAGAGCAGACCACCTGCCTCAAAGTACAACCAAAGCTTGACCAGTGTATCGCAAATACACCTTCAATGCTTGTCCCAAAGGTGCTTTCAACTAAAGAGTCAAGTAAAATTAACATTTTTTTGCACTATACAAATCTTTTCGAACTTGAAATAATACCTATAACTAAGAGAATTACTACCACGGGGCTCACTGAAGGGAAAGGGGTTTAGAACCACCAAGGCATGTTATCTCACTGAGGTCATTCCATTTTCAATACACTTAAAGAACATTTGAGGGCATTCAAATGCTCTAACATAAAAGAGTTAAAGAAAATGAATAAGTTTTTATAGAGTTGGAAGCTAAGGTTGACCATCACGTTGTCGATAGGAAGCATGATGAGAATTGAGCGGAAATTCTTTTATTGCAATGATTTTTTTATTGTGTTCCTTGTTCAAAGTTGTATTCATGTTGCAACGGATTCGTGCGTTAATGTATATAGTTTTACTAAATCATGATTGCCCCACCAGTCTTAAGCACATTGTCTAGACTTGAAGTTGAGCTTTCTGATTTACGTGATAACGATATTTCAAAGGATTATCATGAGGAGTTATTTAAAATTGGGTTTTCCAATCTTGAGTCTAATCATTTATATTGCAGTCTAAAATTCAAAATCTTAAAGAAAGTTTTAGGAAAAAAGACACATCTCCACCCACTCGCGATGTTCCTGATTTTGGACTCGTTTGTAATCACGAAAAGATGGCAAGCCTCAATTCAAGGGAAAAAAGACTACGCCATCAAAAAATTAAGAATGATGATCTCTCAATTTAATGAAAACCCGTAGTGCAAGCAGGACCGTAAAGTGTTTCAGGACCTTAGACTCTTCAGATCACTCAAATTAACTAAAAAAATTCAACTGTTCTTCAAGATAACAATATGCGCCTTTTTAGGGCAGAAAATGGATAAGATTGAAGCAGTAATAACAAGGATTGTATGATTACTATTAGGATTACACGTATCGAGCTTCTAGCAACAAGGGGGTGGGGGGGGGGGGTAAACAACATACCCTATTAAATTGACAATGCAGAGGTTCTAAAGGTCCAACACTAAGAATAAGTTGCATGTGTTCATAGGATCATGTAAATAACCAAATTTCTTGCACCAGGAAAGTATGCTATATATGTATAAACTATTTCCCTCGCAATAGGAACAAATAGGGAAGTGAATTCTGTGTATATCAAACACCTTAAAGGAAAGTGTAGAAACCCTTGCTGAGATCGTAGAGGAAGCTAAGGTTGAAAAGCCATTAGCTGCCTTGGCCATCAAGCTTGCCGTATACACCTAAAAACACTTCAGGAATTGTTAGAATATGTGATTGACACTTGTCCACAACATCCCTAAATACTACGGTTAACAAGCATGGCTTCTACCTCTTTACTAAGAAAGAAAGTCACTTTGAGGAACATGTGCAATGTCGAAAAAGTAACACCCTCACACACTGTAAAGCAACTTAAACTGTCGAAGGACTAATGTCCTTTGTGCCTACTTTACTAGGAGTAAACAGTTGCACTGATGCTAGCAGATCACAGCCTAGGAGCAATACCAAGAAAAATAGGATCTTTGCGGCCAAGAGTGTCAACATGAAGAAAGTAGAAGAACACCCTAGGACAATTAAGTCTAGTCTAAAAACCACGAATCGTGTTGATTCTAGTATTAGCTCTAAGCGTACTAGAATTAATGAATTCTCATTCTGTTTTGCCAAATTATGTATCAAATGCTTGAATTTCTGCAAATCCATCGGATATTTGTGTGGTTATTATTTGCATTATGTGTAATGCATCCCCTGCTGTTAAAAATGTGGTGCGTAAAGTTAAGCAAATTTGGAAAACTTAAGGTAAGTAAAAAGAAAGTATAGAAACCCAACAGGCAACATACTACCACTGTACGGTTATCAATGGATTGCCCCACAGGAGAACATTTACGTTAGGAGAACACTTGCACTTTAAACTATCTCATAAATTACAAAGTGTCAGCGATTGCTTTTGCTACCGAGAGAACCCCAACCACAATTGGGGATCATAACTTTCTAAACTCTCCATTCTTCATCTGTTTTCAAATCTATGGTCGTACATATCGTCATTTGGTATTTGGAACTCAGGTTGTTCAAAACATATACAGGGGACGACTCGCGGCTCAGGAATATCGTGAAAAAAGTTCATCGGGCGGTTTAAACTATCGGAATGACCACTTTGTTATGCTATCATGGGTTATGGATGATTCGTTATTAGTGATGTGTTATCTTCAGGGTTACTATGTGGAAGGATGGGGACATAATCTGTTTTCTGGTCGGTCAATTTTGTGACTCGGATCTAGAAGTTGCCTTTAGGAATAATTCTTGCTACGTTCGAGATACGGATGGTGTTGAATTAAATAAAGGTTCTCGTGGTTCAAATTGATTGTACACTTCTCGATGAAGACATGTTTGAAGTCCTCTCTAATTTGCGATGTTGTCAAAAGCCTCCAAGAAAAAAAATCATGGTTGTGGCATCGGCGTTTAAACCACTTGAACTTCTCGGTACCATCAATGACCTTGAAGAAAGATTTAGTCGAGCTTACTAGATTGAAGTTTTTGAGAAAAGATCATCTCTGCTCTGGTGTCAACTAGAAGAGCAAAAACTACCCACAAACAAAAACTGATAAACACCAACTTGGAAGTTCTTAATACCCTACATATGGATTTATGTGGGACCAATGCGGTTCAAACAAATATTGGGAGAAATTAAAATCTAGTTATTGTCGATGATTATTCGCGTTTACTTGGTTAAGTTTTTGAGATGAAAGATGAGACCCCAGAGGTTGTCATCAAATTTCTGAAGCAAATACAAGTCGGTCTCAACAAAACTGTTAGAAACATCCGTACCGATAATGGCACAAAATTTTCCACGGCAGAATGGCGTTGTCGAAAGACGGAACCGTACACTTGTTGAGGCTGATAGGACAATGCTGATCTTTTCCAAGGCCCCGATGTTTCTATGGGCAAAAGTTGTGGCTACTGCGTGTTAAAACCAAAAACGATCCTTATTCACAATCGTCAACTACAAAAACACATATGAGTTGTGCAAGAAAGAAGCCTGATCTTACCTTTTTCAGAGACTTTGGTGCTCTTTGTTACCTTACAAATGACAGCGAAGATCTTGGAAAATTACAACCAACAACTGATATTAGAATATTCGTTGGTTATGCACCTAGCAGGAAAGGGTATAGAATCAACAACAAAAGAACTCGGCGTATTATGGAAACTATTCACGTGCAATTCGATGAGATGACTGAGCAAATGGCTCCTGTGCAACTTAGTATAGGACCCACTCCTACTTTTCTGATGCATGGACAGATAAGTTCAGGGCTCGTACCAAATCCGGTTCTTGCAGCTCCTTATGTACCCCCCACAAATAAAGATCTGGAGATTTTATTCCAACTAATGTTCGATGAATACCTGGAACCTCATCGTGTTGAAAGATCGGTTTCTCCTGCTCTAGCAGTTCAAGTTACAATCAACTCAACCGGTACACCTTCATCTATAACACATTGATCAGATGCACTTTCAAGTCATCACCATTCATCTTCGGCTATTTTACAATCTCTAAGTTTACATCAAGGCGTTGCAGACTGATTTCCTTCATGGTTGGACAATCTTTTGCTCCTATTGTAATCGAACACTTTCATAAACGTGTTTGGCTCGGGAACCTAGGTCCTGAAGCATCATCATCCGGGGATCATTAGTTCACACCGAATTCCTTATGTCTCTCATAAACTTCATCACTCGGGAATTCTCGGTCATATCAATAGGGCAAATAGGGCTAGATGGGTATCAAGCTATTATTTTCATTTGTGATGTATGTGTTACGGGCTTAAAGCCTACCAAACCCAAGTCTTGAACCCAATGGAAACATTATAGGCGTCCAGCACCCTTATAAAAAAAACCCCTCTCTAGCTATTTAGGGAAGGTGAGTTGTTGTGTGTTTTCCAAGCTTTAAATTTATAATACTAGAAATGCGTGAATTTTTTTCTAACAAAAATCACAAACATGGGGCAAGTATTACAATTTCTTATGTAAATATAGTTTAGGTACTGTCGCAGGACGTTACCATGGGAATTGAATGTTTTACACATTTGTATTTAAGGTGCTAAGGCTAAAATGATTGTCACTGATCAAATTAACCAAAACGTGCATAGATCGAATATTGTAAGGAAAGCGATTAAAAGATGATTCAAGCAAGTGATTAAAGTATGTTTGTTTAGGCAATGATCACTAAGAATTCAAAGTGTTTTAGGATAGTGTTTACAAGTTAAGAAAAATTATATGTGTTCATTGTTAACATATCCTTTCGGCCTTTATGTGTAACTAGTTGATTATATAGATTTAATAATAACGAATCATAGAGTTACGGCTTTATAAGTTAGTTAGACCAACTATATTAGATGGCATGATTAGAAACACATAGAATTAACAAGTTATCTATTGACATCCGACTCTGAGATTGTGATATGAAAAGGTTGGCAGTCAGCTATACTACCGATTAATTAAACCAAATGCGCAACTAAATAAGTTAGAGCCAAAAGAGATCAATATTATAATCTAATTCGGATAAACTCATGTAAAAACACTTGCTTTTTCAAAATCTAGACTACAAGTGATAAAAATTAAGTCCTAGCATTATCCTTGTGTGTTCTTGTCAGAACATTAGAGTGATACACTTTTAGTATTTTACTTGTGACGGAAAATACTTCTAGTGTCAACATCAAACAGCAGTATGGTAGGTGATTGCAAGATTCTATATGAGATCACGCTGATGTGTCAACTGGATATGATTTTTTGATAGCACAGCAGTTCAACGCTGATGATATAGTGTGAATGATCTCGCAGCCATCAGTAAGAGAGTAACTAACTGTTCATCCATATTGATTTTGTATAGTAGCCATCACTATTAGTGAGGTAATAGTCAGCTTGCTCGATGTTCGCGTTTAAAGAAGAAACTAGCAAGTTACAGTAAATATATTACATCTGTTGTTTAGTGGACTACACTTCGAGTTGGAAACACCCTGTCAAGAAAGTTCTTTATGAATTACCTGAACCCTACCATGATCACAGGTACATTATTTATACTGTAAAATGGTCCTCACAGAACCGGAGGTTAACTTACCAAAACTGACGAAAATGACAATGAACAAGATTCGTCTATGTCTGTTTTTATTCACTAACATTCAAATGCATGTACAGACAATGGAGTAATGACCTCATCCAGTACTATCATATTCATTACCACATGCTTATGCTCAAGCTACAAAGTCATACTATAAGCATCAAGATTTAAGAATCAAGGAAGATCAGATCAAACAATACAAAGACTTCATGCAACTCTAGATATTCAATATCTTCTTAAGATACGCAAGATTATTAAGACAAATTTTTCAAGGAGTTTTGTTACGCAATGCTTTATAAATGACTGCATGTATCATACGATACCCAGATCTACCCCACTGAAGATCGCCCATCAAGTAGAAAAACACGCTAGATGGAAGACAAGACTAGCTAAGCGTGGTAAGCTATGGTATACCTCTGTAGTATGTAACTCGAATAGAGATACGCTTATTGATATTAATGAAAAAGTCAATCAAGACAAGTTGAATTGTATGCAACTACCACATATATATCAACAGACATAGACTGATGATTGCTGATGCGGAACAAAGTCTCAAAGCTCTCTCAAATGTAGCTCTCGACTATGGACGTGTAGAGATTGTACAGAGCTATAAAGTTGATACTGAGACTAATTGAGACGTAGTATGTGGTTCAAAGCTTTGTAAACTTCTACCTTAGAGTAGTGCTCAATGAGTCGCGTAGTTACGATTCTGAATGTGTGTATAACTATAAAGTGGGACTGTTGTAGTCGAGTGTCGTAGATATTGATGTCTGATAAGAGAACTGTACGTGTCTTGGGAGAGTGTGTCCCCCCATTCTGTAGGCGATCGTGGACTCAAAACTCTTAGCCCTAATTATGAAAGTTTATCAAACATGGAAATATAAATGATAACTAGTAAGTCTTCAAATGTAGAGAACCTAAAGTCTCACTAGCCAAGAAGTCTCAAACTCTTAAGCCTCACTAACTTCACCTGAAAATGGTTACTCTTAAGGGTTATCATTACGTTGGTGAGCTGCATAGGTTTAAACATAAAACAAAACATTTTTAAGCTATGACATAAATAAACAGTTGGAAACAATCATACGGTTAATAGCATGCATCATGTATCTCAAACTATAACATACCAAAACATAACATATCGTATCATAACTAGCTAGCATTGTATCCATGTATCGTTAATAATAATAAGAGTTGTAAGCCACGAGTTATGGCTGTAGATAGGCAATAGTAGCGAGACTGAGTATCAATCATGTGTATCATGCACCTGCTCTGGTTGCCATGCATGTATCGAGAGTATGTTGATTTGGCTTTGGACAATTTAATCACAGAGATAAAGAAAAACATTGCAAATCATTTGATATCCATTTTCACCCTAAGAATTCTATTTACAAAAGTGGATTCGAGAAACTCTTCTTCAAGCTCTGCATCAAATGCTGTGTTATTAATCCAAGCAAATTAATCTACACACATAATACTATATTGATACGGGTTATCACATGAATATGGGCTTACGCGCCCCTATTGTTGTTAGCGATCTTCTCTTCATCGCTATGGATTGCAGAATGTCACTAAAAATATCATGTGTCACTGAGTAGAGATTATATGACCATCTATAGTATGGATGTCAAAAAAAAACATTCCTTTAATGGAGTTGAATGAAGTAGTCTAGTTAGGTTCAACCAGGCGGATTCATTGATCATATCTTCGAATATGTTATCGTCTGAAGAAGGTTAGTACGGTTAAAGCAAGCCCTCAGGTAGTGGTATATGATACCTTGACGGATATCTTCGGCAACAAATTTTCTTAAAGGGTGCTGGTTGATCCGTCATTAATTACTAGGAATAACAGCAAACATATTTTTCTTGTTCTATAATATATGTAGATGATTCATCCTATTTACCATCGACTTTTAACGACCCTAAAGATGTGACATTATTTCCAATGAGATGAGTTCCAAATTTCATATGTCCATATGATGGGACAAATGTACAATCTCAATCTGACTGTAATGCAACGGATATGTTGAATATCCAGAGGGCGTTTACTTTCTGGATCAATAGCACAAGATAAGAAAAAGACCATAAACGTAAGTCGTTTTAACTAGATACAATTGGGGCGATTAAAAATAATAACAATTGTTCATTAACATAAAGCTCATGGCTTCAAATTGATTCGACAATGTAAGTAAAAGATTTGGCTCTATCTCTCAAGTAGTTCCAAAATGTAATACGCCCAATTATTTAGTACTGACTCTTTCCATAGACGTGACCCCCTAATGTATCTGAGATCACCCCAGTCCGCGCTTACGCGCGCTCTTCTGAGAAAACATGCTTAAAAAATAACATAAAGATGGTGAAATTCATAGGTTTAGCGTCATATCAATAGTAGGACGCACAAGATTTCCATGTGTAAATGTTTAAGCAACAAATGCTAATTATAATAAAAGTAATTACTTTTCCTAGATATGACCCTTAGTTCTTGACATGTTTGATGCATATATATTGCTAATGAATGCCCGTTCTGAATATGTTTAACCCGCAACATCCCAAATCCGACATGTTATACGTTCGTTCCGCGGATAGCTCATCACGATTTGATCGAACATGATTTTTTGGTCAATCCTAAATGATCTATCTTACATTTGCGCTCACATCCAGTATTGCGTTATGATAATGGCTTACGTGGGTTTTGCGCTACTTAGGCAAACAGTAATCATTTTATTAATTGTTTCATCCTATCATACGCTTGCATACATTTTGTTATAAAACAAGATGTTACGAACCCAAAAGATGTATATCATTTAGAAATTGTAAACATTGGGTATGAAACTGCACCTAGTAAATAGTCCTCTAAAAATGATAAATATATATCAAGCGTAAAGAATCAACACCGTCAGTACTACTAAGTAAATGTACGGTCCCCCAGTCCAAATACCAACATCAAAAAATGTACTAACAAAAAAAACAGCCAATACGTCTTAGTCTACAAGTTCTTGGGCTATAGATCAATGTATAAACTACAGAACAAATATGCGCGCCAGTTTATTATATATGTTATCACTTGTGTGGTTGGTCGTACATGTTTTAATGTATTTGAAAGTTGTTGATGGCTCTTGAGAAAGGTTAACTCTATCCATACGTAATCTTAGTCTATCGTGTTAAAAAGTAATTATAACTGTTACTTTATTATATTATTTGTTTTATTAAATAGTGGTTTACTGTATTTATTTCAGGAATACAACTCGTTTCCGATAGTTAATATGTTATGAAATCACTTTGTCACAAAATACCCTAAAGTTTCTTATTTATTACATACGCCCCTGTGGTTTATAAAATATATATCTATTTTACATTTCAATCCTTAAGTTTTCATAATTTCACATTTAGTCCTCCAATTGACACAAAATTTACACTTTAGGTTCATTATTGTCTTAAAACAGCCCTATGATTCCAAAAGTGCTCAAAACAGTCCCTATAACCTGTATTAAATATAAATTATGACATGTTAATTAACCTTAAGTTTATAAATGACACATTAGTTCCTTAACTGTAAAAAAGCGCATTTTAACTTTATATAGTATTAGATATTTTACCAATTAGGAAAAACAACAAATATTTCAATTAAGTTCTTACAAGTGACATGATTTCATTAAGCTCAAATAAGCCCATATAAGTCTGTTCCAGTTATAACTAGCTCGGGAGAGCTTATTTTGCTTAATGGGCCATATGGCCGTTAAGGCCAAAAGGTGTTTAAAGGGTCTCCGAACCCCCGATAAAGTTTTAAAAGGCTGCGAAAAGCACTTGATAAGCTTATTTAAGTTACATGGGAAATTGTTGGGACCTTAATATTCAAGCTCGATGTGCTTAATTTAGGCATTTGTATTGGGCTCGTCTAGCCAAAACCTTAATCGAATGATTTTGTAAAAGCCCCATTAAGGTTTCCTCCACAATGATCCAACTCAATTTTTAACTCAATAAGACTTTTTAGGGTCTGTTTTAAGTTTGGCTTTTCTCTTTAAGCAATAAAGCCGCGTTATTGTAGCTACAAATCAACAAGGCCGTTTGGCTCGACTACAAGCACCGATAAGGGTTATAGGGGTTTGTGCTTATACTTTTTGGTCGTTAGCATTTGCTAGGCTTTATCACATAGGCTTATAAGTTTGTCTAAGTCACAAATAAGTATGTCCTCGATTTATTTGCGGCCGCTTCATTAGGTAGCCTCGTGGGCCTTACGGTAAGGGTGCTAGACGACCATTAAGGATCGACTGGTTTTTATAAGTTACCTAGGGGTCTATTATAAGCCCTAAAAAGCACATTAGGCCTTTTGAAAAAGCACAATAGAGCCTTCATTGTACCAATTGGTAGACCCCACGTGTTATGGTCTGTTGGCCGGCTGGCACTATAGTGGGCCGCGCCACCGCGATATACCGCCTTATAGGCCCATTCAGGTTCCACTAGTTGGTTTCTAGGGTGTTGTTAAATCTTTAGACAAGCACTGACTTTCATTGTATAGGGCACTATAACCATAGCCAATAGCTTACTGCATTGTTGGATTCATGCCCAAAGATAGACGTATCGTCATGTGGGTACTAAATGTTTTGGGTCACACCTTAACTCCTATGCCATCAACGATTTTACACATGATATAAAGCTTATAATGTTTTTTAAACTAGTGTTTCATTTTTAGTTTATTTGCAGAAATTTAAGAATCACTTTCCGAATTTTATAAATATAAATGACTCTCTGACTCTCTAATTCAAATGACAGCAAATTATTGAGTTATAAAGCTAAGTAATTTTTCCAAATGGATACCTCAGATGATAAAATGGGTGATCTATTTGTCAAAGTATGATCATACCAACGATAACTTTACACTCGTCAGTTGAGCTCGGATCTGTATCCACACACCAAAATTGTATGTTGACCCTACTAGGTCAGTTAGTCATGTCATATCACGATCTATGGCTATCTTGCCAAAAAATCTAAGAAATAATTTACTACGTGTTTCTAACATCTAGACTTACTCCACAGCAACCTCATTGATTAGAAGATTTGTTTTGATTAGGGTTTTTGAACCTCACAACATGACTTAATTATGACCCGAAATAAACTCTTTTTCGGACAACGGTATATTGTAAAAATATTTGACTAAGTGTTTAATTAACTGGTAGTTAACTAATATCTACTTTCTATCCACGCGATACAAACCACATTTGTTAGAAAATGTTGTCTCTTGTAGTTATTTTGAGCCAACTGTGTTGAAATTTTCATCATGTGTGACTTTTCACGTATGTTTTAGTATAAGTGCATTATGATTCGATGTGACGAATATGTATTGGCTAAAGGTTTATGCCGATTATTCTAAAAGTTGACCTAAAAATCTGCCCAGTTTTAAATTCCGAATTTAACAACAATTAAACCTAACCAAACGCATCCAAACGCTATTAATTACACCATAATTAATTATTAATGATCAAACTAACATGTTTACCGAATTTTTATGAAACCCTAATTTTACCAATTAAAACCTTCAACCGCGAAACACATGATTCTACACATTAAAAACTCTTGAAAATTTTTGATGGTTTCCCTTGTTTCTTGCTTTGGCCGATAGACACCAAGAGGAGGAGAGGGAGAGAAAAGTGTTTTAGGGTTTGGGATATCATGGGTATAAATTACTAAGCATAGAGGATCCTATTTGGGATTGGTTCTCTTTTTTTTTTTATTTTCTCCTCTTGGGCCATACGGTTTCGAACACTATACACTCACATCTTTTGTTTTTATTATATGTTACCATATTTATCAAAACCTTGTAATTTATTTAAAAGCTTATTTTCCATTTAGATTATTTTCTGAACCCGTCATTAAAACGTTATAAATACTATAATAAAATATTTTTGTCAAAAAATTTCTTTCAATATTTTTGTTACTCACGATATAATTAAATTCATTAAATTCTAAATTTATCGAGTTATATTGAATTCAAAATTACGATGCTTAAATTCACCCAAGTAATTTCCAAAATGTACAAACAATGAAATCACTAACGAATTGTCTATCTCAATATCATTCATTTCTAAGAACGAAATATCTAAATAGCTATAAGTGAACCCTTCTCTCTCATCAATTTGTAACACATATTGCTTTTTACAAATTACCAAGTTGCACTTATTGAAATTTTGCACTCTTAAATCATATCATATAACCACCTTAGTAAGCGGCTAAACAGTATTGGTTAAACTAATCCGGTTTTATCACGGGTGTCATAGTATCCCCTCCTTAGGGAAATTTCATCTCGAAATTTAACTATTGTTCTCATCAACACGATCAGCAAATAATTTTGGATACGTGGCCTTCATAAAATCCTTTCATTCCCATGTATACTCAGGACCATGCTTAGGATTCCAACAAACTTTAAGGATTAAGATCCTACTACATTTCAACTTCTTGACTTCACCGATCCATATCTCTAACAGTTCCTCAAAAAAACAAAGAGTTTTGTCTACCTTAATTTCCTCTAAAGGCAATTTGAGATTTGCTGTCGCCCGATTATAAACTGTCTTGAAGTTGTGTTCACGTGTTGAGCACTACTGAAGGATGTTGTCCCCCCCCTCGTGTACATACTCAACTATATGTGCCAATCTCAAACGATACGATTACAGGACCCAATTCTTTTCAAGAATCTCAAATGGTCCTACATATCTTGGTGCTAACTTTCCTTTCTTTCCAAAATGCACTACACCTTTTCAAGGTGACACTTTCAATAACACTTGATCACATACCTCAAACTCTAACGGCGTATGACTATTGTCAGCATAGCTCTTTTGACGATCTCTAGCCGCCTTAAGCCTTTCCTTAATCAGTACCACTTTATCAGTTGTCTCTTGTACCAATTCTGGTCTAATCAACCTACTTTCTCCTATTTCATCCCAAAGAACAAGTGACCTACATTTCTAACTATATAATCCCTTGAATGGAGCACATCGTATACTCAAATGATAGTTATTGTTATAGGAAAACTCAGCTAAGGGTAAGTAAGTTAATCCCCCAATACTACCTCAAAATCAATCACACATGCTCTTAGCATATCTTCCAAAGTTTGAATTAAACGCTCACTTTGTCCATCCATTTAAGGATGATAAAAAATACTCATATCTAGGCGTGTTCCCAATGCTTTCTGCAACGTTTGCCAAAACCTCAAAGTAAATCTTCCATCCTGATCTGAGATAATTGACACATGTACTCCATGCCTTGTTACGATCTTATCCATATAAAGTCTTTGCAATGTCCATTCTTCTAATCTTTCTGTATAGCTAGAAAATGAAGCTAACTTAGTCATAGTTGAGAATGCGTATATCTACCCTAAATGAAGAGAGAAATAACTGTCCCACTTGTACTTGTCTCTGGTAACTTAAGTGACTAAAATCTATGGTTTAAATTCTTATCCAATTCACTCAGGTATCTCTGGCTATTGTAGCAAACCCGAAGGTCTTTGATGTTCAGCCTTCACCTTCGAACAAGTCAAACACTTACTAACGTATGTAGCTACATCTTTCTCCATACCTGGCCAACAATACATATCTCTTAAGTCATGGTACATCTTATTTGCTCCTAGGTGAATAGAGTACTTCATTGTATGAGCCTCATCCATAATCTTCTTCCTCACATCACCTACTAATGGAACCTATATCCGATCCCTGTACAGTGAGTGTTTAATATAATTTTAGTACATTGTTATTCGAGAATAGAATATGCACTTGTCTTCTAATCTTTTATGTAGGATTTGCTTTAACACTATGAAAAGTATATTCGAAAAGAACCTTTGTAGAACTTATATGGGCATGCTTAAAGCCCATAGTAGTCAACACATTTCTAGCTCAATAACACATCTTGGGAGAATTAACACAATAAAAAAAAATCATTTATAAACCTAAATAAATCTAATAACCTTATTATTTATTGTAATAACTAAACACAGATTATATAATTAAAATTACATATTTTTATGTGTGTCCTAATGACACTCATAGAATAATATAAGTAATCTATAATGACACAAAACATAATGCCAAACGACGACGACCCAAGACACCACACATCTCTCATACAACCTACTCTTACCCTACGTCCCCAGAGAGAAAAAAAAATCCGACTTCAATAAGATAGACACAAGAAATAGTAACAAAACTAAGATAGATAGACAATAACCCTTGTAGATGATAATAGAGTAGATGAGGAATTACTGTAGATAGAGAGAAGTTACCAACATGTAGAGAACAACAAATTTCTATACTAATTTGTGAGAGTGACGCTATGATTCAGACGTGCGTAAAATAGAACTAGGGCATCTCGGTATCTACTCGAGGACGTAATTATTAGTATAGCGACTTACCGATTGAGGAACATGTTTAACTAATCAACATTTTCTAGGATTAACCAAAGTATTAATATATAGTAGATGTCGTTAAAGACCTAATACCCTGGTTAGTCTCACTCTCGGGTGGCTAAAACCCTTTTTATTACTCCTCATTTTTAGAGTAAATCCCCTAGAACAACCTGTTTGCAAGGTCATTCCTTTCTTTTGTCATTACACAGTAATTATATGTATCGCGTGTACTATCGACTCTTTTGCGATCACGCTCTTAGAGGCTTATATCCGTGTATTAGAATTAGCCGATTTTAATGTCTAGATGTGAGACTGAAGAGTTGCGCTTAACGCTGTGATCTCGAATTAGAGAAACAATTAATATCTCACGGTTGTGTCATGAAGTGAATGAAATTTTTCTATCTTTGTAATGGCTCTAGATGAAGATAATTGAACACAGATGAATAGGTATGGTAATTATGTACCTATGTGGCCGTCTAACACAGGTAGCTTGTAGCTATTGTAACTCAAGAGTCTGATGAGATGAGTTGGGATAGACCCTAGAGTGGGAAGTTGACCGTTATGGGAATGCCAACTTAGGTTGTCTACACTTTGATCATTTTTGATCAGACTCCTGAGGCCCCTTCGTCCATATGTTACGTGTCTTTTCTGTCATGGCCACGGTCAGGCGGGAAGTTTCACCAGCAACTGTACTTTATTTGTTGGCTTTACTTATTGTTTTGTGAATTTTTAATTTTAACACCCATTTCTTTCCTGTCCTATGCTACTACCTTGAGGTTTTGAACTGAACAAGGTTTGGATTGGGTCAATGCATGTCTATTCCATAGTTACTGCATGTTATGCGTGATTTAGCCGCCTTGTTGGTTTATGACTTTCGATGAAAGTTAGAAGCTCCCTACCCTATATCATCTTCATCCTAACGCTGGTTAGACTACGTAAACAGGATGTGATCGGATAGTCATGTGTCTTGCCGTCATACAGCAGTGTATGTTCGTTATAGATACCTTGTTGGTGTGGTGTGGACTTTGTGATGAGATAGATTGTTGAATGATCAAGCCTATGCACTTATCTAAACATGTATCTTTTGACTTGTTTCTGTCCTTTGCTTTAGCGGAAGGGAGATGAGATATCCATGTGTGTCCGCTCAGTCCTGAAATACTCTGATGGCTCTCTCTGAAGTCTATCACGAATGTGTACCGCCTATGACTGACGCTACTTGTATAGAAACCCTAGTGATTGAGCGTACTACTTAATTTTTCCCATAGATTTAGTCGGTGATCTGCAGTATTTTCATTTCCATAATTTTGTGAGGTGCTAGAGGTTAGTACAGGTGATTAGGACAAAACGGATGCTTAAACTAAAAATCCTCAACTTCGGTTTGGGACAATTTCATAAACTGAACTTTTTCTAAAGTTATGTAGGACAAGTAGGGATCTCACGTGGAGGTGGGGGGGGGGGGGGGAGGTAGTGTATCTTGGATGACTGTCAATAATGTCACTTTATTTATTTATTTATCCTATCTGGTTTTGCCCAATTTTATATAATTATTGCATTAATTTTGTTTTAATTGCTTTAAGTCGGATTAATGTAGTAATTACAGGAATTAGTGTTTTGTGAAGACAAGCTAAAAGGCGCATAATTTGGAGCTAAAACAAAGATATTTGAAGAGTACTGATTTCTGACCAATACGCCGTATCTAACAAAATGGATACGACGTATCCGGGCTAAGACTTCACAAGGCAACTAACGCGTTTGACCAATTCCCAAAATGCGTTATCCCTTCCGTCTACATACGCCTATCCCATGAAGTTAAACTATTTGAAGATACATATGTATAGTGTATATGTACCCCCTCCCTCCCTCCCCCACCCCCCACCCCCCCCCCCCCCCCCCCTCCCTCCCCTTTAATGATATCACTGAATTCTATTATGAACTAGCTTGTGACTCTAAGGAAATCCAGCATGAATATAGCCGTAACGACCTGGGCCAGATAGGACATATCGACGTATTTTTTAACACTATAATAGAAGAACTCAAAAACAACGAGTTTTTGTGTGCAAATAAATATTTTCTTGTTTTGTCCATTACTCATGAAAGTCCGAATTTTAGAAAAGAACGATCAGACACTATAAGGTCAAGCATTGATTACGAGTGATGATATATATACTTGTATAGAGTATCGAAATTGATCGTTGTGAGGATTAGTTTGTTTCGACGTCTCTTTATGATATCATGTATCGATTTTCATTGTTTGATTACGTTGTATTAATTACAATGGTTGTGGGCTAATACCCTCGAGTTAGTAGCCATCTTAATTGAAAGTTCATGTTAGGTTTCGTTTCTGTTAAAATTGATTGCTTAATTTATCATGATTGTTTATTTTGTTTATCACTTATACATGTTGTATGTGTTTGAATATGTGATCTGATTTTTTTTTTCAATTTTCAACTTGGGTCAGTGATACCTAAAAAGTAATTAGATACGGATAGCTCTCAATTATCGTGTTGTGTTTTTTATATTAACTGACTCAATTGGATTCACAAATAACGTTATGTCCTTGTCTTTTAAGTTATGATCGAATCAGTAATGGAAACCGATAGGTGCCAGCGCCTCCTGATTTATTGGTTTCAGCAAATATGCTCTTAATTAACTGATTAAGATTTAAAATAGTGGACTACTTAGTTTATGATACTCGTTCAAACAATAATGGGTTGGATTGCAGTTTTGATACCCTATAAATATCAATATATTAAGCTAATATTCAAAAGAGCAATTAAGAAAATTACCAAGTTACCCGCGATAAAATTCACTCTTAAAAATATATATAATATAATATATAATACGTATATTTAACCGGGGTTAAAATATTGATCACCCAGGTCGTTCAAACCGACTAGTGAAATCTGAAACCTCGTTTAAGCTTGGATTTGATTTGAATGACGCAAATATATTTTGATAATCTATATCTATTAAATAAAAAGCAACAATTTAAAAAATTGAACAATTAAAGGACTATTAAATAAGATTAAACAAATACGGGAAAACAATAAAAACACGACGATTAAGCAAATCGACTAAAATTAAACCTAAAGATTTCAAACTAATTTTCTCACAAATTAGTGAAAAGAAAATTTTAAGAAAAATAAAAATATTTTTTAGATTATTTTTGAATTTTTTATTAAATCCTAAAAATAAAAAAGAAATAGAAAATAATTGAAATTATATTTTTTTCTAAGTAAAATAAGTAAAAAGAAAGTTTTAGAAAAAAGGAATTAATATTTTTAGCTTTTTTAGATTAAAAGATAATGATTTTTCTAAAATTTAAAACTAAATTAAAAACTATAAAAATAATAAAAAACTATTAATAATAAATCTAAAATTTTATAAAATTACACTAAAATAAAGAAAAAGTGCAGAAAATTTATAAATAAAATTAAAAAAGCACTAATTTTTTACTTTTTATAAATTTAATTAAAAACTTATTAAAAACTTAAACCTAAATACTAATTTAAAATTAATTAAAACTAATTAAAAAATTAACTAAGGAATAACGGTTGGCAAAGGGGAAAAAGGACTACTGGAGTAACTAGCTAACTAACGACAGGTCAAACTAAAAACTAAAATGTTACAAAACTCAGCCCCTGACAGCCACAGCACCGATCACATAAATTAGCCCAAAAAATATGATGAAACTATTAAAAATGTGCTTATCAGAGGAAACTCAATAAAGAGCTAAGTTGTAGATGTATATGCTAGGGTAACAACCATTATAAATATGCACTATGGATGATCCACATGATAAGCGCAATATAAGGCTTATTTATAAGCTGTTTACAAGTGTAACAGGGGACTTATCTGTGTTTTTGCTAAAATAAGCTGTTAAAAAAAAAGCTAAATTGCTTAAAAGTAAAATCTAGGAAAGCTGTTCTAAAGACTCCCTAAGAGTGCTTAAAACTATGAGTGAAAAGATAAAAGGCTGCAAAACTGTGTTTTAAGCTATTGAAGTTTGGATTAGAGAAGTGATTATCGAAAATGGCTAACTCGGGAATTAAACTAACTGGCACAAATCAAATTAAGCTAAAAAAAGCTTCAATAAACTATCTAGATATGAGCTTTTGAAAACTTATTAAATACTTATAATCTAACTATTTTTAAGCTATAAAAACTACTACCTTAAGCTTGAATTCAGTATTTTATAACTAAATATTCAACTACTATTTTGTCGTGTTTTTGATTTTTTTATACTTTTTTTACAGCAAAGATTTAAACAAGAAATAAGCTACAAAATGAGAATAGACCCTAATCTATGTTAAGCTTTAACTCTCTTAACCTACTTGAATTTTAAAACACTAATTCCTAGGATAACCTAGCTAAAAATGTTAAACCAAAGTGACTGCCAGGAAGTGCTAGTGTTCTGCTAATGCTCTATGCACAAGCACCAAACTAAGAAGTGCAGGTTTCCTAAGGGTAAAACATGCACTTGACACACTCAAACTAGAGTGAAAGGACACAAACAAGAAATATCAAGCCTTGAGTGGCTTGGATTAGATATCACAACATATAACTAAGGAACATATTACCCTGGTGCCGGATGAACATAATACGCCTCAATGATTTTAATGCAAAATATATCCCCTAAAACCTTTATACACTAAATGCTTGAGTATGCTAAACGTTTTAGAGAAAAAGGGACCAAATGGATTGACTTTTTCAGTTATAACTTAACTTTTACCAAAACACTCCTTAAAGTGCATGAAAAACTTGACATTAGCTTTTAAAATGAAAAATTACTTGAAATCCTAATTACCAGATGCGAAAATAGATTATAAACCAAATAGGAACAAACACATAATTCAACATTCTGAATTAAGTAATAAGCATATCTAAGAGTAATATTGATATTTTTGATTTTTTTATGATTTTTAAGAAAATAACATGAACTTTGAGATCTAAACTATGATAAGCAAAAACAGATAGGCATACTTGACTAATAAGCAAAATGAAACTAAATTAAGCTATAATAAGCAACTAAATAAGCAGATAGATTAAGCAATTAAGCAAATCTTATTAATTTGCTTATTAATTACTATTATAAGCTTGAAAATTAAAAAGGGACACTTACTTTGGCTCTAGCTAAAAAAAGAGGAACAACAATGGCAGCTACAAGCTTCCAGGCTTATAAATAAGATAGGAGTTAGTCCATAGTGATCTTCTTATTGATCTCTTTCTTAATAAAGTCAAATCCAAATTTGCAAAGGTAAATAGAACTTAATCTGATTAAATTGTTAAGATAAGATTAAGATAGTATTAAGCTCAAATCAAAAGCTTATAGACTTTTGAGAGCTTATGGTAGCTTATTGAGTTACTAGTGAAGAAAATGGAGCTTATAAGTAAAAGAGATTATTGATCATGTTAAAAGCATATCACTGAATTTAGTAACTGAAAACCTTGATTACATTATTATTAAATGGGATTTACACTGATTAAAAGAAATTACAATAAGCAATTAAAAAAAACTACCTAGGTGACTAAAAATCTAGAAAAGAAAGTTTAAAGGTAAAAAAAAAGGTCTTTTGCGTGTGTGAGTTGAGGCTTTTTATAGCTGTCAAAGAACCTTCTAGGCTCTTCAATCACCATGATCTCTGCCCTTCGATTTTGCCTAATCATTGGTTATGGCTTTATAGCCAAAAGACTCATTGTGTGACCTCACACGGAGTGCCAAGTGGCCCAATCCATGTGTGGTAACTTGTGCTTTTTTCTGGGAGAGGCATATAGAGCCTAAACCACTAAAAGTTGTGATTACCACCATAGATGACGTGTGACTTGAGTGTGAGGTGAGGCCTTGAGATTACTTTCTAACCCTGCGCATTGGTATTACGACCCATGAATTATCAATAAAGCCTCTCAAATTTCTATTTGCCCTCTCTTTTTATTGCTTGGTGAAATGAAGAAGGAGATGAACAATAACATTGAATTCGCGCCTAATTTTACAACTGGGGGATCAAAAAAAGGGTAATTCTGGGTGTTTAGTGTACGGTGTGAGTTTTCAAGAGTACTAAATGGTAAGAGTATGTGTGAAGTTATAGCCAAATTACTTAGTTACAGTGTCTTTAGTCTCAAACACCAACCGGCCTATCTAGGTGGTTTAGTGGCTTTTCCTAGTTATTTACCATTGTTTTTTAGCCACCACCACTAAGTTACAATCTTTATTATAGTGAATTACAAGTTTTACTAGATTACGGATAATCTCATGGATTTTTTGTACATTATACATGCACTAACCGCGTGGTATCAAGGCAAAGAGGATCCCTAAGAGGTCTTTTCAGCCCATTGTGTATTAACGTACTAGGAAACATTAAGTATAATTCTTAATTACATAGAAGCACCTGATACATGTACTTTAGGCGTTCATAATAGAAGATTTATATTTGGTTTATGTTTAGCATCATGTGTATAATGGCCCCTTAATGGTTTTATATACACAAATTGAACATTATAACAGGGAGGGGGGGGGTTTTATTTTTGTTTAGTTAAAAGGTAGTACAAGTGGGTATTGGTTGAGTCATAGGTACAGTCATAGGTATTTTCTGGGAGTAGGTCATCCAATGTTTTTATAATGCGTAACGTAACCCCTTTACGTATGACCAATAAAATAAATACGCCCAAGTTGATATTTATCTTCTTAATAATTATTTTGATTACTTGGTTGATAGCAAGTACGCTTAATTTATTTGTAGGTGTATGAACCCCGTGTGTGTGTGAGCAAATTGATCGCCAATTTCTAGTGAGTCTCGTTTATGCTGTTCTATCGCGATGTTTATCTCTTAAAAGCTTCAGATTTGCGTAGGTTAGTAATACTGAACGACGTTTCAGAAATTGCTTGGAAGTGGTCCCTAGTAGTTAAATAACAAAAGGGAATGGGCTAGTAATTGGGCTTATGGATGGGCTTTTGGTATTATTACCGTGGTTTAGTACACATAGTGGTATTTTTATGGCCTATATAGGTTTTTAAGGCAATAAAAGGGATGAGGGGCTATTTTTTGACTTTTGTGAAACTTTGAGGGTGATAAATGGAATGTTGTACAGTTTTGTCATTTTAGTGGTTGACTTTTTGTTGACCATGTTGACTGGATTTGACTGCGGGTTTGACTTTTCTGGCTTCGGCTTTGATTCTTTGGCTTCTTTTTGTACTCTTCTGATTCTCGTGTCCGCGCTTGCCCGTTTTTGATGGTTTTCTTGTAATTTTTGATATATCCGTACCTGCACACACAAAACACAAATACAAGCATATTTTGGCCATTTTTGGTCTGTTTTGGGTTTAATTGGGTCTTTTTAAGCATAAAAGGATATGTGTATTTTACACTTATCAAAATTCCCCAAACTAAACGATTGCGTGTCCTCACGCAATATCACATGCCTTATAACCAAGTATCCTCGAAATACACTCCCCAAAAACTAAACCTTTTGATTAGTAGCAATGAATTTTGTTTCAGAGAGCTAACGAAGATCACAAGTTCATAAAACTACAGATTCCCATTTTCAAAGATTTTTTTTTCTTTTTTATGTTTTACTTACATACTAATACTCTAATACACTTATTAGTGTTGACCTAATGTATTGTTTTTTATTTACCTAATTGGTAACTTTTAGGATCATTAGACAAAAAGCACAATAAGTGTCTAAAAAATTAACTTCATCATCCCCGATTTTTCACTTTTCCCAGCTAAGCTTAAAAACAAAGATCATTTTTAATTATAAGTCATGACACTAAACATACTCATAAATATTAATGTGTAATTACTTTTCCTACCCGCAAATCCTACTTTTGTATCTAGATTTTACTTAAGTCATCATAATTATAACCGGAAAGGCCTTTAAAGATTTGTTTCGCTAACTATTAATTCCAAAAATACAGCGTAACGGTTAAGAAATGCTTATAATTAGCACCTTAGCCTGTTCAAAAGATCAAATGTCATCAAGATTAAAGTCCACATCAAGGCGACCAAAATTTGGCTTTTATTAGGCTCTCGCGCAAGCAACGGAACCATTACTTAGTCTTTTTACATACGAAAGGCTCTTTAAGGGACATGAATGGACCAATCTTATTTGCACCAAATACTTAGGCTCTTTAAGCACAAAATAAGACAAAATTAAGCTAACACATTATTAATCTCGGTCCCTTTAGAAGGCTACAACATCGGCCACGCCTCCGACAAGATGTAGCAAACATATTTCGACTTCGGTAACTTCCTTGACCTTTTAGAAGGCTGTAACATCGGTTGTGAGCCGGCAAGATACAGCAAACTTTTATTAGTCTCGGATTATTATTGAATTCTACTTATCCCATATACCCTAAGGCTCTTTAAGGAATAAGCAAAATATTTATTAATGTGATACATATAGTATGCCAAATTAAGTATTCCTGATGTGTACTCATCCTAATCATAAAGGAACTAAAGAAAACTTCTATTAGCTAATTATTAACCAAAAAACCGCACAACTCTATTTATTAAACAATTATATATAAAGGTGAAACAAGCTAATGGGAGAAAAAGCCACAATTAACACTTATGAGCTTGAAAGAGAACAAATACTCTATGTTTAATGTCTGATCTTATAAATAACAGCTGATCGTGTTCTTCGGTTCTTCGCAATTGTAAAATCTCTAGAAAGAGATTCGCAAAACTTAGCCAATTTAAATTCAACTTGGCATATTTAAAATCTACCATTGGTGATTAGCTCAAGTTTTCATTTACTAATGATTTCAAGTCTAGATGTTTAAAGTCTACATGAGACTAGCACAAATTACTATCATTAATTGTTAAGGGAAAAAACTAGAACTCTACACGTTCGATCGGGTCAAAAATTACTTCTTATTCTTACCAACGGAAAACCTACATTCGTGTCTTAACACTTATTATATTAATTTTTTTTTAATTTTTTTATATTTATGACTAAAAAATTTAAATTTTTTACTATTTTTGTGGAAAAACGAGTACGTGAGAACAAAACAATAAGACAGTACATAAAATCGACGAGGATTCCCTCACTCCAAACTAAAACGAAAACAGTGTCCTCATGTTTAAAAGGCGGAGTTCTCTATGTAAATCTAAGCCCGTTTATGAATTATGCAAAGTTAGACGTTAACTCGATAATGATGATATAGGATATGTTCCGTCATGATCTTTAAACTAATGCGAAAAATGGATGCTCCCCCCCCCCAGCGTCGAAGTTCGAGAATGGGATACAATTCAACAGAATACTGAGAGGCTTCAAAAATTTGTTGGTTCGATCCTACAAAAAAAATCATAACAAACATCGAGAAATCGGAAAGAGTATAAGCCTCTCTCAACACAACACATTAGATAATAGAAAATAGAGAGAAAATAGAAAGGATAAGCATGGGGTGAACTCCCATGAAGCGGCTTGTTTTTGGCACCGAGTCGCAAGCTCGACTCGTTCCTGAATTAATTCGCCTTAGGGAGAAGTCAAATGGAAAACTGTCATAGAAACATACTCAACCGGGATTATGAAATGTGATGATGCGGGGTCCAAAAAAACACAAATTCTCACTCCTAAAGGAGAAATCAAAGGTGATTCATCTGGGTTAGGGACAGTAAGGAAGAAAAACTCCAAATGATAAAATGTGAGGAATCGACATCTTCCCTCATTTAGAGGTAACGTCCTTCTATGCTTGGTAGAACTCTTCATTAAGACAACATTCTTCATACTACAACATGGCTCAAAAGTTAAATATTCATCTGGCTAGTTCTGGCGGATTGCAGGAAGTATAATGACGGTCGTTGAAATTAAAATAGATGTCCCGGAGGAAATGTTACTCTGATTTAATCTCGTCAATTCGGTACAGATTTTTATCATGAATGCATGATAAACTAGTATACCCTGGTTTTGAATACTTTGTCTCGTTTCTGAGAGAATTTCAATGGTAACAATAAGCCTGACACTTCGCTACGTGAAAGGCGTATATTCGGGAATCAAACAATGGAGGTGATAAAATACTTGATTCGGAGGAATCAAATAAAACTGTTATGTCCTTCTTTAAATCTTTCGGTTTGGTGAACAGAATTGATCATTAGAAAAATCAATTGGATTTTCAAAAGTGATTCTAATTGCATGACAATGTTATGGATCGGAAACAACACTTGAAACGCATATTTATTTTTCTTTGCATTGCTTCATACTTTTTGAGCAAGAGGTTTTGCATTTTATGTAAGTAAGTTGCAAGAGACAAATATATCTTTGTTCTGTGCGTAATTTCGATTGTGTATTCATTTTCCACACTAACGGTACTTACCAGTACGGACTGAAAACTTCGGCGTCTTTTCCATGAAATAATCTTCTCCTCGGTCGAGAGTAGGGAAAGTAGGATTGCTACTTGAAATTTTCAAGGGTTGTGAAGGAGGTGTAGATGAAATTCCGGTGGAATATTGAATTCTTTCAAGTAAGCTTCAAATTCACTTTCTTTCCGGTGTGAAGTAACGTGTAAAGGAGAAGAAGAAGACTTAATTGTCGGATGCCTTATCGTTAAACAAGAGGAGAATTCACGTTGCTAAATTTGAAATTATCATCGGAATTTAAAGAGGATTTGAGTAAACTTGAAAATTTACTTCATAGAGAAAATCCTTCTGTAATAGTGAATTTCATTACCCGGTGGTAACGAATCCAGAGGAGCAAGTTCATCGGCGAACTTCTCTAAATTATCACTAGTCTTCATCGGAGAAGAACTAGGAGGAAGAGTATTAGTGGTACTGCCACTAAACGGATCGTCTTTCGAAAAATCGATGATAGAAATAGCATGAACAAAATTTTATCCTTGTCTTTCTTCTAGATTTATCGGCATTAGTAAACAAGTTTTCCTTTCCCTACTGTAAAGTTCAAAGTTTCTTCGTACAAATCAATGAGAAGTGTTTTGCGTGGTGCGAAGGGAAGGTCTTCCTAAATAATAGGCACTCTAGGTCGGCTCCAAAAATTAACACCACAAACTACGTAAGAAAAGTGAAACCAATCGACTCTAACTACAACATCCTGGTTATGCCCATTGGGTGAGTAATCCGAACAGGATTGGCAGCTCGAGTCGTCACTCGCTCAAGTAGGATGTGATGCTTCAAGCCCAAGTTTTTTTGTCGATAGAATGAGTTAAAGGTTTTGTAAGCTCTGATATTCGGCTAACGCACTAGTTCCTATTGAGTCTTGTAAAGCACATGGGATAAGATATTTTCACTGATCTTGAGCTTCTCGTGGGGACTTCTGTGTACATCAATGATAGCGGAACATTCAGCATTCACGTTGTGATGGCGATATCTAAGAGAGATAGAGACTTCTTGTTCTTCGCAATGAGTTAGCCATTTGTTGAATTTTCGGCTTTCGAAAAAGAGATCTTTTCAATCCGTGCAATCTACCTAAAACGGAGTTGCTTGAACAATCTTTCAAGAACCGGCTATGTTGATCACTGGTTTATCATCTTCTCCTCACTTCATCCTCTCGGGGTATGTAGTTTGATTGATACGAACTTAGGATTTGAGAATTGGGCTCACGATTAACGGTTTTCTACTGCTTTGGTTTTGGCATTTCCATCCCCCCCGAAAATGGATTTCTTTTTCAGCACCCATAAACAAATATTGACCCATATATAGAGAAGGTGAGACCTGTGCGGTATTTCTCAAATTTAGGATTTTGCATTTTTCCATTGACGTCTTCGGGTTTTATCTCAGGTTCTTTTCGAAGGATTGAAACATCGGGTGTAGAACAAGAGGAGTCGAAGTTCTCCAAAGTCTTACCTGCTCCTTGTGGTTGATAGATTTATTTGCAGACGAGGGTTTTAGTCTACGGTTTGACTTGGGTAAGAGTACCTGGTTTGAAGTGGAAGCGGGGGTGCTGTTGATGTGATTATTTTTCATAAAACCTAGCTATTCAAGTTTTGGAAAAATCATCTCGTTTCTTTTGGAAATCGTTATAATTCTTTTAAAAATCGTTTTGGGTTTACTTTGAAAATTATCCAACTTCATTTGCCAAGTTATTAATTGTTTGCTAATTAGCTTAGCTTAACTTTCAAAATTGTTTTAGACACACCTGAATTTGTGATAATGGAGGTAAAGCTTGATTAACCAAAGGTTCGATTATTTGGTGGTTGTGTTATGGTGGGGCTAGATAAATGGCTCCTTGTTTGTTTTGGCGGTTTGGGTTGAAATTTCCTCCACGGTTTTGATTCGAATTGAAATTGTTCCTGATTTCGTATTATGGTTTCCATTGGTTTGCTTTGAACATTTGATTGATTAAAACCCGGTGGTGTGGTCTTGTTTGTTTCGCCTCAAAGAGGAGGATTCCTTTGAACAAAAATTGAACGGCGGCGGTTTGTTGGAATTGATGAATATTATGTTGAAAAAAACGGGAAAATCGTTCCTAGTTAACGGACAATTGTTGAAATATGGGTTTGAACCACATGTGACACAAACTTCCTCGACTGCTTGACTGGGTCTAAGCAGGTGTCGTTAGCATTCTTTTCATAATCGCTTTTCTAAATCGGCTCTGCGAATTTTCATTTTGTTTTAAGTAAGGCGATCATTTGTTGAATCTCGAAAAGAATTATGTGAAAAGGTGAAGAAGTAGAAGATGGAGCATTCGTAATTGCTCTTGAATCATTTGGACGACTTCTTGAGTAACGCACTTTTGATTTACTTTCGATTATGGCTAAACCTTCTCGAGGCATCTTATCTAGAAAATTGCCACCCGCGGCGGAATCTAAGGCATCTTGATCATTGGTATTCAAGGAATTATAAAACGTATCAAGTTGATGTAATTCTGAGAAACCATGATGAGGACATTGACGAAGAAGTCCTTTAAAACGTTCCCATGCTTCGTTGAAAGTTTCGTTTGGTTTTTGGTAAAAAGTAGTGATTTCATTCCGAAGGTAAGTTGTTTTCGAAGGTGGGAAAAATTGATTTATGAACTTTGCAACAAGGTCGTCCCATGTGAGAATTGATCTAGGAGGTTCCTTGTCTAACCAATCTCGGGCTTCACCGTCTAGAGAAAAAGGAAAAAGCAAAAGGCTGATCGAAGTATTCGGAATTCGGATGTCTAAACGTGATGTGAACTGTTGAGAATCGAAGATATTATGAGGATTGTCTACCGGATCTTATTGCTTTGTACAGATTAATCAAAGGTTGTTCTAAGCTCAAAATTGTTTGCATTTATCGGGTGGAAAAACTAACAATAGCTCTTAACCATCGATGGGTGCTTGTAACATTTGGGCCCATAGTTCGCATTATCGGCCATAGGAACAATGTTTTGATCGACAATTGGTTTTTCTAATCAAGAATTATCAACAACAACCGGAGAGTTTGTTGTTGACGACGTCCTTCGAGATTAGCGAAGAATTGGCATAAAAAGAAAAACTAAAAATCAAAAAGCAAAACTTTACACTATTTTTTTTTGTTTTTTTTTGTTTTTTATTAACAATGAATTTTAACGGTTACACGGAAGAGACTTAAACCAAATAATCAACTACTTCACGGTAGCTCTCAAAAATTGCTTTTCAAGGTGAGCCGTACTTCGTAGAGACACAAATGGCAAGTGTTAAATCTTTAGTTCGATTTGGGAACCAACAAGTTCACCGGAATTGATTATGATAATACCTCCGTTGAGAGTATTATATTTTGGTATTTTTACCAATTGGTGACTTTTTATTTCTTAATTAAAAAGGAAGATTTTTTTTTATTTTTTCTATATTTTTTTTATATCTTTTACTTATACTAAAAAGAAAAGGAAAATATTTTTTTACTTTTTTATATTTTATGATTTTTTGGATTTTTGAATTATAAAACAAGAATGAAACTTTCGAGGGTGAAAGGATCTTCAAACCAAATAAACTAAAAACGAAGGAATCTTAAACACTAGTCCCCGGCAGCGGCGCCAAAAACTTGATAGCAGTTTTATATACCCTAAATATATATATAAAATAAAATACTTCAAAGAGCAATTAAGAAAATTCCCTAAGGAATTTTCACTCTCAAAAATATATATAATATAATATATAATACGTATATTTAACCGGGTAAATATGATCACCCGGGTCGTTTTCCCAACGACTAGTGAAATTGAAACCTCGTTTAAGCTTGGATTCTGATTTGAATGAAGCAAAGATATTTTTGATAATCTATATCTACTAAATAAAAAGCAACAATTAAAATTGAACAATTAAAGGCAATTAAACAATTAAACAAATACGGGAAACAAATAAAACACGACGATTAAGCAAATAGACTAAAATTAAACCTTAAGATTGCAAACTAACTTTCTACACCTAAATTAGGAAAAAAGAAAATTTAAAGAAAAATAAAAATATTTTTTTTAGATTATTTTTGAATTTTTTATCAATTAAAAAAACTATTTAATTCTAATTAAATCCTAAAAATAAAAAAAATAGAAAATAATTGAAATTATATTTTTCCTAAGTAAAATAAGTAAAAAGAAAATTTTAGAAAAAGAAATTACTATTTTTGGATTTTTAGATTAAAAGATATGATTTTTCTAAAATTTAAACTAATTAAAAACTATAAAAATAACAAAACTATTAAAAATAAAATCCTAAAATCCTAAAAATTTTATAAAAATTAAACTAGATAAATAAAAAGTGCAGAAATCTTATAAAAATAAAAGCCCTAATTTTTTTTCATTCTTTTTTGTTATAAAACTTTAATTAAACTTATTAAAAACTAAAACCTAATTCCTAATAAAAACTTAATTAAACTAATTAATACTTAACTAAGGACTTTACTAAGGACTAATGGTGTTAATCCTTGAAGGACTAACAATGAAATTACACTAACTGACAAAGGATCAACTAAGTTAACAAGCCAATATCTCAAAAATTACAAAACTCCTACCCTGAAACTAACACGTTTTCAAACTAAGTCCATTTTAGGTAAAAAAAAGTGAAAATAATAGTAGCTTTTCAGCAAATACTTAAAGAAGCAAATATTATTATAATAAGCTAGGCGAGAACAACTTTACAAATAAGCAATATGTCTTGAAACCCACTTATAAGATCTTAATCAGCATATTTTATAAGATGTTCTCAGAACAGAAAGTGGTCTTTTCCTTTGTGTTTTTACCTTAAAAGCTGTAAAAGCTCAATGAATGATTATATTTGAATAACAAAAGAAGTCCTAGGTACGCTTATAATGTGTATTACCTAAGAAATGAAAAGCTAATTTTCCTTTTGATGAAAACAATTTATAACCAGCTGAAATTGATGATGAAAATGCTAAAAAATCTGGAAATGACTTTAAAGCTTTAAATGTAAATCTAAGCTCAAATGCTCCTCAAAAATCTTAATTCAGAAGCTAAAATTTTTGATGTATACCTAACCATTTAATCCCGAATGACAGCCTACTATTCAGATTTTGTAATTAAACAACAAATCTAAGACACACTTAAGAAAAGAACCTATCTAAATGCTTATTTTGGTCTGGTTTGCTTTTTTATGATTTTTTGTCAGCAAATTAAGCTAGGGATAATAAGACTATGAAAATAAAATGTAGTCTTAATCTATATTAAGCTTAATCTAACTATAAATTTACTAAAAGTTTAATCTACTATATCCTAACATTGACTGACTTTAAATTGGGGCATTAAATCATCAGCTAGTACTAATTATGTTAGTCTGCGGGGGGTTGGTGCAATTGGCTATACCACAAAGACTCAATTGCAGGCTGTCCTTATGGTTGAGTCTATACTACTTTAAACACACTCAAATGAGTGTGTATAAACACAATGCAAGCAAGATCTAAGCCTTAAGGGCTTTGGATCAAAATTTCACAAGCAAAAAGAAAGGCACAAGGTACCCTAGTGCTGAGGTCATCATTATAAGCCATAACTTTTGAAAAATCGCAAAACTAAGCTTTGAAATCTTTTTGAAACTTGTTATTTAAGAAAAACTCAACTGTTTGAAAAACTTTTACCAACTAGTTTTGACTTTTTGTGGTCAATACAACTTAAACCAAACACCCCTTTAGGACATGACAGATTTAAGAAAAGCTTTGAAATGCAAATCCATTGATTAAAACTAGATAACCAGATAATTTCTAGCTTATAACTAACTTAATTAACCTAAATTAACAACTAAATAAGTACTAATCTAGGATTTAAGCTATTTTTAGTTTTTTTTAAGGTTTATGACAGAAATGAAAACACCATGATCTAATGATATAAAACTTAAAACATTGCTAAGGTGATTGATAATAAGCCACAAATAAACACAATGTGAAGCACAAATAAGTAGACAGATAAGCTAATAAGCAGATCTAAAACTAAGTATGCAATAAGACAATTATTTAAAGCTAGACATTAAAGGGTTTTCAAAACGTAGAAAATTACTAAATTACGCTGGCTAAACAAGTGTACCATAATTAAAGGCAAGCTTTCAAGTCCCTAGTTTATTAATAGCTAGGGTAAAAGTCCATGTGGAGGCCATCTAACTTTGAACTCCCCTCTCATTAAGGGCTATAAGAACCCGAATGCTTAAGGTATTAAGATTTTTAAGCTGATTTTAAGAAGTTTAGGTTGATTTATATCTAATTGAGTCTATCATCGAGTTAAAGACTCAGGAGAGCTTAAGAGCTTAAAGAAGCTTTTTGAGGGCTTATAGGACAGATTTGCTTATTTATTGATTTAAGAATTAAAAGAGAGATTTAAAAGACAAACATGCTTTTTCATTAACTAGAAACTTCTGTTTAATTTATATCAATTGAAAATTACAACTGATTTTGAAAGGAAAATTACAAAAAAACTTAACCCCTTTTAAAAAAAAAACTACACTTAAGCTTAAAAATAAACTAGAAAATAAGATTCGATCGATGTGTGTGAGTGAGAGGTCCTGTTATCAGCCATATAGGGAGATTCTAGCTCTTGAATCCTTTTCTCAAACTTCACAATCCGTACACTTATTCTTCATTGATCATTGATCTCTATTTTAAGCCGTCGGATTCACATTGTGTGTGATTAGGATTGCCATCGTGTAATTCTTGATTGTGACAATTTTTTTTGTTGGGGTGCTTCTTTTGTGAGATCATTTTAGAGTAAAAATCCCATCAATCATTGTGCTCTTCACCATTGGATGGACGTGGCTTGGGACTTGAGTGTGAGCTTAAGTAGTCCTTTGTGTAGACTGATTTGGACTCTTCATTGTGTTAGAGAGCTCTTGAACTTGGACTAATAGACCCTTTCATTTCTCATTTGACCCTTGAGCTTAACTTTGATGGTGACTTTTAAACGTGACGATGAATAGTAAAAAGGATTTGGCGCCTATTTTTTTGACAGTTAAAACTGTTAAATCTTTGGTGAAATTGCAATTCTAGCCCTTGTCTTTCTTATCTCCCTTTTTAGTTATAAAAGTTTTTTGGAAACATGCAAGTTTGGTCCCTGGAGTTTATAAAAGAAAGAGTTGGGCTAGGGTAATGGGCTTATGGATCCGGGTATGGGGTTTTGGGTTTTTTGTGGCCCATTAAGGTATCTAGGGCCCAATAAGAAGTGAGGGGCTATTTTTGGACTTTTGTGAAACTTGGGGGTGAAAATGGAATGTTTTTGGGATTTGTTCTTTTATTGGTTTGAAATTTTGTTGGATCAAGGTTTGACCATTTTGACTGGACTTGACTGAGGATTAACTTTTCTTGGCTTTGCGACTTTGATTCTTTGGCTTTCTTTTGTAACTCTTCTGAATTTCGTGTCTGTTTGCTTGCTTCGGTTTTGACTGTTTTCTGTGATTTTTGTTATATACCGTACCTGGCACACACAAATACACAAAAATACAAGCTTATTTTGCCATTTTGGTTTGTTTTGGGTTTATTGGGTTTATATTTAGGTATAAATGGATTATGTGTCTTCTACAATTATCAAAATTCCCCAAACTAAACGATTGTGTGTCCTCACGCAATATCACATGCCTTATAACCAAATACCTCGAAACTTCTTCAAACTAAACCTTTGAAAAGTAGCAAAGAGTTTTGTTGAGAGTGATAAGAGTCACAAGTTATAAAACACCCGATTTTCCCTTTTTCAAAGAATTTTTCTATTTTTATGATTTTTATTCGAGTAATTAATTTACCTAACTACATACTTATTTGTGTTGACATAATTGTAATTGTATTCATTAACCTCTTTGGTAACTTTAAGGATCATAGATCAACAAAAAAAGCATAAATATGTGTCTAAAGACAACTTATTCATCACGACGATTTTTCAACTTTTCCATGCTAAGCTTAAAAATAAGATCAACGTTAATTACAAAAGTCTTGACTCAAACACTACTCATAAATACGTAATTGTGTACTTACTTCCTTCAGCAAAATCCTAGCTTTTGTAGCTCAAGATATTTACTTAAAGTCATATACCCGAAGGCTCTTTAAGACTTTTGTTTCGATACTTTTAATATCCATAAATAAGTCGTAACGGTTAGACGCAATATTAGCTCCTAGCCCTTTTCAAAAGATCAAATGTCATCAAGATTAAAGTCCACATCGAGGCAACCAAAATTTGGCTTTTATTAGGCTACTTAAGCAAGGCACCATTCATGTTTAAGAAAGATCGAACGAGCAACATTCAAGATTGGATCGAACTAGTGAGCATCGAGCTAGTAACCATCGAACGAGTAGCATCGAACTAGTGACCATCGTACGTGTAGCATCGAACGAGACCATCGAACGAGACCATCGAACGAGACCATCGAACGAGACGATCGAACGAAACCATCGAACGAGACCATCGAACTAGTGAAATCACTTGTGGAACGAACTAGAGAATCGAACTAGGGAAATCTCTTGTGGACCGAACTAAAGGACCAATCTAGTTGATTTTTTTTTCAAACCGAATTACACAACCGAACCAAAGAACCGAACAAGCATGAACCGAACTAGGTGATTTACATAACAACCGAACTAGAACCGCATTAATAATTTTTGTTTTAACGGTTTTTTCTTGATTTTGTAAAATCCCGCGAAAGATACGATTTCTCTATCGGTTTAAATCCAGAATTGTAAAAATCCCTTAGGTGAACATCAATTGTACTCAATCCACAACAACAATCACTTTACCTGCTTAAGATCCTACAAATCATTATCACTTCATAATTCATCAATGACGACTCCAACAATTTCATCTGCCACAAACTGACAGTCATATGCACAACAACATAATCAGGCTGCTAGGTTAAAGGGATCGTCCACCAATGCTTGCATCAGGATGATATGCACAAATGGCGATTCACGGTTCTTACGATACGTTGATACAAGACCAAATGGTGATGCCTTACGGAAGTGCATTCTCACAGGTCCTTATACTCCAAAAATGGTCACAACACCAGCTGTTCCGGCAACAGAGGATTCTCGGGAAATTCCTGCCAAAACATCAGTCGAGACAGTTCTGAATATGACGTCGGTTCACAACAGTTCAGGCCTCGCTTCTCCACGACAAATGACTTCTGATCATAACAGTTCAGAACTCGGAATTCACGACCACAGCAATGAACTGTCACGTTCAAAGCTGGTTCCAAAAGTTGTTCCTCCAGCAGACAAGACAAGATTACATCACGACTAAAAGGTTGGAATTACTATTCCACATAACATAAACAATGCTGAGGTCAAAATGTAAATATTTTTTTATAAAATGAAAAAAATTCAAAAAAAATATAAAAATTTCAAAAAGAAAAATACTAAATCAAAAATAATCAGATAAATGTTTCAAAAACAAAATATTCTTCTCGACATGTCTCTTGGAATCGATAACATTTACGTACCTAGAAATGTTGATTAATATCGACACGGGCGTGTAAATGAAGTTCGAACAGGAGTTTCAAATGCTTTTAAAACATGTCATTTCTAATTTTTCTTGATGGCTTATGTGCAAATATCAGTACGTACCACGGACCTCAAAATTAAGGAAAGCTCTATCTATGAAGGATTACTTATCCTAACAACTATGTAATTCATTTTTTCTGGTTTGAGCTTGTTCTTACAAGACATTTAAGTTTGAGTCTCAAGAAATAGATAGGTGTTAGCATAAGTGCGCTTTCCTTTAGAGTTGGAAGAGTAGTCTTACTAACATGATGTTTATTTTAAAATGTTGAAACACGGTTTTTCAAGAATTACTCCACAATGAAGATTCTTATTCACTTTAATAATTGTGTGTTCTACACTCCATCTTTCAAGGGGGGAGTTTTTCGAAAATACAACATTTAAATGAGTTTGGATACTATATCTCAAGAATTTCTTATGTATTCAAACAATTACTAAAAAGGTGTTTCCTCTTAAATAACAACAAGATAATGATGACTATTCCAATAGAATGCATCGTTTATAGATTACTAAGTGTTCAAACCTAAATTTCTATATCGATTTTACAAACTTGGTACCATAGTTTTGGTGTCTAACCATATGTAAATTTGAGGGGGGCAAGATGACACGATTTCCAATTAATTCATTGCTAAGCTTCAACGTTTTCTCCATGCTTTACTAGGACAAATTTTAATCACACGTATTTCAAAATCCTAGTGACTTAGAATTTAATATAAGGGGAGAAATTAATTAAATGAGATCTAAAAGACTATAAGTGCTATCGGGAAACGTAGTTTTTCCATGGTTCGATCTCATACACTACATAACATAGTATTTTTGCGACGATTCTGAAGACATAAAGGTGGTAATGGTTAGGTATTTGTCCTATGATCAAACCAGAAACCGGAGGAGGGGATCTACCCAAGGAAACTACCTTAGTTAGAAATAGCATAGGTCCTTTGTCTTGATTGGAGATGAATGGGTAAAGGGAAGAATGTCCGACTAAGATTGAGCTAACACTGGAACAATCACATAAGGTGTTAGTAATGACGTTCATTGGTCAAGCATTGAAGGGTGTGTAGAATTAAAAAGATATGTATGGATAAAGGGTGAAAATGAAAAGAAGCCCTCAACACAACTTAGGCGAAGAAACCAGGGTGGTCCGGTCAATACTATGCAGGTCAGATTCATCAATGTTGATTGCTGACATTGAAGACGGACTTCATGGACCATGTGATAAATGCACAACCCTTACCAGCCATTCGGGGTTTCTCTCAAAAAAGAAACTTGTTATCATTTTGTCACGAAGATACACACGACTTTATTGACTATCTCATTCCGAGTTAGGGAATATTGAATTAGGTGGCAGTCTGCTCCAGCCTTCGATTACTAAAAACCAAAACGCACTAATCGAGTCTAGAGCCAAGAGATCATCAAATAAATCTCATTAGGGACACTTACATTGACAAACAACTTGTTGAACATCGTTAAATATTCTCACAAGCTGTTAACAAGAGTCATATGCATTATCCTTGTGATTCTGCCAGAACATTCAGAGTGATACTCTTAAGTATTCACAATGAAGAATGGAATTCTTCAAGTGTTTCTCAAACTGCACTGCGGTAGGGTGAACTTGCGAGATTCTATTGAATGAACTTGTTCAACTGGATAAGAAACGATGGTGCGATTCAATGTGGAAACAAATTGTTCCAGGATATGAATTGACGACTCAATCAGGTAAGATTAGTACTATCTGATTACTCTTACCGTACTCGTGTTCGTCTGCTTTTGAGACGTTCCGGTATATGAAGAAACAAGAAAGATGGTACATCTTAATCACATATGTGTTAGAAGATTCTACTCTTTGAGCTGGAAACCCTGTCAAGGAATTCTTTGAATCTACCTAATCACGGTCTGTATTTATAATGTTTAACGGTATACGGAACAGGAGGTTTTTATAACCAAAATCCGGCAGATTGTAAAACGCACATATTCGGGGGGTCCACCCGCTTTATTGCTAACTGTTTTATGTCAGTATACATAAAGATGGAGATGGTGATGCCTCATTACAGCTGAAGTCGGATTCATTACCACATGCTCATGCTCAATCTACAAAGACATTCTATAAAGCATCAGGAAGATTCAAGATCATGAAAGCTCAGAATTAAAGTCAAAGACCTTCCGCACAAACTCTGATATAAAAGATCTTCCTCAAAGATATCAGTATATCAGGGGAGATTGTTAGCAAGCTTTCAAGATGATGCAAAGTATGAGCATGTTGTCAGACACTAAGGATCGCAAGGTGGCAAAGATCGATCAAAGACAATAAGGTAAAGATTTAAAGATCTCGGACAAAAAAGACAAAGTCAAAAGACAATGACAAAGGCTCAAGATCAAAGATCACAAAGCATGAAGGAACAAGCCTACAACGAATTCAGAGTCCCAAGTCCACAAGAGCTTAACGACAAAAGCATCATCATTGATCTCATGAAGGAGTGTCTCATTGAACTCACTCGGGGAGGAGATTGTTAGCCTCAAATTAATGAGTCAATCATGGAAGTTGTTTCATAACTATATTAGGTCTCAGTCTATTAAATATTATACGTTGTAATAGGCGACTCTGCGGGTAACGGGCTCTTAAATGTAATCTTAACGGTCACGTGTATAGGGCGAAAGCCAAGTAATTCCCGAGCCTGCCCGTTAGATAGAAATACCAAGGCATGAAAGCCTCTTGGTATTAAGTATAAATACCCCTCTCCAAGTATGGAGAGGGGGTTGGTTACCATTTTTTCTCATTTGAGTGTATGTGAAAACCTTCCACCTCTTTATTTCTCTCTACAATTCTTCCATTCTTCTAATCTTATTTTTCTTGTTTCAATAATGAAGTGTAAGTGATATTTTGGGTTCCGACATATACCCTAAGGCTCTTTAAGACATGAATGGACCAATCTCATTTGCACCATATACCCTTAGGCTCTTTAAGGCACAAAGTAAGACAAAAATTAAGCAACATTATTAAACCTCAGTCCTTTAGAAGGCTATAACATCGGCCACGGCCTACGACAAGATATAGACAAATTATTTTCGATTTGGTAACTTCCTCGACTTTTAGTAAGGCGTGTAACATCGGTTGTGACCGGCTAGATACAGCTCCCCTAACTCCTACGTCCTTCAGTCTCGGATTCACCACTCTGTGGTACGTTGAATCTCTATTATTCCAATATACCTAAGGCTTCTTTAAGGAAAATAAGCAAAAATATTTCTTTATATGTTAATATAGTATGCCAAATTAAGTATTCCAGAGTGTGCTCATCCTATTCACAAAGGAACTAAGGAAAACTTCTATTTAAGCTAATTATTAACCAATAACCGCCATAACTTCTTTTTATTAAACATTCATATAAAGGTTGAAACAAGACTACATGGGGAGAAAAAGCACAATTAACACTTATGGCTTTGAACGAAAAACCAACTATTTACGTTTAATGTTCCTTTGAACTTATAAATAACACTATCATTTCTCGTTCTTCGCAATTTAAAATTTCTAAGAAAGAAATTTGCGAAAACTTAGCCTATATAAAATCCAACTCGGCATATTTAAAATCTACTTGAGATTAGCACAAGTTTTCATTTACTAACGATTCTAGTCTAGCATGTTTAAAGTCTACATGAGACTAGCACAAACTATCATCATTAATTGTTAAGGGAGAAAGCTAGAACTCTATACGTACGATCGGGTCAAAAATTACTTTTTATTCTTACCAACGGAAAACCTACATTTGTGTCTTAACACTTATTATTATTATTATTATTATTATTTTATTTTAAATATTTCCTACAAATAAGAACTTAAAAATTTAAAATTTTTGTGGGAAAACGGGTACGTGAGAACAAAACAATAAGCAAGCAACATCAAATCGATAGATTCCCTTCCCCAAACTAAAACGAAACATTGTCCTCAATGTTTAAAGTCGGGTCTCTACGAAAATCTAAGCCGTTTATGAAGTATGCAAAGATTAACGTTAATCGATAAGATGAAAGGATATCGGATCTCCCCCAAACTATTTCACATAAAGGCCATGAGAAAGCTCGTGGTCTTAAGAACGGGACAATCCACAGACGTACACGAGAGCGCTTCAAAGAATTTGTTGGGTTGATCCTACAAAAAAAAATCACAACAAACAAGCAACAAACATCGAGAAATCGGAAAGAGTTACAGCCTCTTTAAAATAACATATTAGATATAGGGAACAATAATAGGAAAATGGAAAAGATAAGCATGGTGAGTGATCTTCCTTGAAGGGCTTGTTTTGTTCCAACGTGTCGCAAGCTCGATCGATCCTGAATTTAGTTGTCCTTAGGGAAAGTTTGGAGGTCCGGAATAACCATTGGTGTGTATCCCTCCATATAATGCTTTAAGACGGTGGCAATTGACCTTTGATATTTGAACCATCGGCACATGAGACCAATTTGGAGTGCCATAAAGGATAAAACTTCGGTGATTGTGTGAAAAGGTCCGGTACCATCAAGGATTGAGCTTTCCGGAGAAAATCATTTTATCAGGATGTTAGCAGTATTAACACTTGCACCAGCAGTATTAATTTTGCCAGACTTGGTTAATACTGCTTGTGGAACAAATCTTCTATTAGGGTGAGGGTGAGTCATTTTATTAGCAAAGTTCTTGTGATTCACCCTACTTGTGTTGTTCCACACTGGTCTTATAACCCTTTTATCACACACATTATGAAGATGCTCAAAACTACCACAAATAAAACAAGCTTTATTAATCATTTTAAAGTCACTTCCTAGTCTTTGGGACATAAGATTGTTCTAGTTTCTTTGGTTCCCTCTAGGATAGTGTTTGTTTTGTTTAGGTGTTTCTACCTTATCTTAGTTTCCCTAGCAGACTTAACAAATTTTATCTTTTCAGTGCTAGGTCTAACAGTTTTATCCTCAACATTAGGTATAAATTCTACCTCACTATCATCATCAGAATTCCAATCCTCAATGACTGGAGGTCTAAAGCTGTTCTTCCTAACAGTTTTAGGTTCTACTGCATCACCATTACTTTTTACATCAGCAGACTCATGATTTGACTCAACTGTCTTAACATTACTAGGTGTAACAATAGTAGTAACATCCATATTCTCACTTTCAACTATTTCATCCATAAACGTTAGATCAGGTTTGAAGGGAATGAAGTTCCCTGTATAAGGTGGGGGAACTGCATGATATCCCTTATCAGATTTGGACTTATTATACTCCTGATTTTCTAACATCTCAGATGAATTCACAAAGCTTTCTACTGCAGGAGAAGCTGCAGTAGAAGAAGCTGCATTATATCCTAGTCTAGTTTTAAACTTGACACTAACTTGACTTTCCAGCAAATTGTTCAAAGAGTTAGATGAATTTTATAACCTCTCTAATGTAAGTTTTAACTCATCTCTCTCTTTTTTTGCTTTTTCTAATTTCTTTTTGTTTTTAACTAAAGCACTATCTCTTAGTTTAACTTCAAGGTATAAAACATTAATGCTTTCTGTTAAAACCATATGATCGTTTAAGCTCAAGATTAGTTAGTTCTAGGATTAAAAAAATAACAAAGAATATAGATACAATGCAGTGGAATATAATGAACACGATTCAATGTTATTTAAACAAGGTTTTATTACCATATGTTTCCATCAAACCCCAATTCTAGAACGGTTACAATCTAACAGGGATCAAAGATCCTTGGGGCTACACACAACTTCTAGGCGTCTACTTAGAGAACTCACGCCTAAAACTTACACACACCTTTATAAGACGTCTACATATTTTTTTGCACACCAAACTATGTGTCTATGATCTCTTTATATAGGGAGAGATTAAGACTTACAAAGAAAGATAAACATTAGACAAGTAAATATTTTAAATATTTAGAGAATATCTTCTGTTATCTTTATCTTCTTAAGGAGATCTTCCAGAATCTACATATTCTCCACCAGCTTGTAGAATTCTTTAATGACATTTTTAGTCCTTTTGTTTCATTCTTTTATTTATTTTGTCTCATCAAATCTAGAATCCCAACAATCTTCCCCTATTTGATGATGACAAAACAAACAAAGTCGTGTACGAACTTCATCATAAAGCCAAAGCTTCCCCTGAAGTTGAGATGTAATCATCTCCTAGAATGAAACAAAACTTCCCCTTAAGTAGATATCCTTTGTATCATGCCACCACATATAATAAGCTGCAAATCAATAAACTTGTAATCTTCTTCCCCTTTTTGTAATTATCAAATAGGGGTCTTTTGTAGATATGAAACTTGGATCAAAACAGCTACAAACCATATACCACAACTACTAATCCAGCCTTCCAATACTCAAAATACCTGCTATGAAGCATAATACGAAAAATGACATTGAGCAGTAGAAACATAAACTAGTAGTAGTAATAAAGATCAGCAGTAGTAATGAAACACTTCCCCCCAAGTGGCGCATGTAAATGGTTAAACATTTTAACAATAAGCTTCCCCTAAAACCCATATGTTAACCATTTTGTGAATCTTCAATTCTGTAAGCTCTATGTAATGATTACTGATGAAGAAAAATAAGTATAACAAACTTGATGTAGAAATAGAATAACCCAAACTTATGTCTTATGTCTTGTACTATCCACGTGACTCCAAACATATAAATAAATCCGTGAAATATTAGTAGACCGCAATCTCTTGAAAAAATCATCATCTTCTATGAGACACCAGACCAAAGTGATACAAATGTGAGCATTGAGCACCATAAGTTAGATCACACATCTTTGCTAGATTTGTCAAGTCTTCGTCACATCGTTTCTAAGCACGAACAAGTTACCTCTAAACGTTGTTAGCCATTTGAGATATGATAAGAACACGCATCAAAATAATTCCACTTCATCATCGAATAGGTGATAATTAATTATCTTCGTAACCACATCTTCAATAAATTCAAAACGAGCCATTTTCTTCAAAAATCAATTATGTCCGAGATCCAAATGTGTGTCTTGTCCCATATCGGACATAGCTAGCAGTATAAACAATAAGCCCAAGCAGTATTATCCACTAGAAACAAACCCAGCAGCATAAACTGCTATTTAAAGCTAGCAGTAGAAACCGATACTAACAGTAGTATCTTCATTTTAAGCCATGATAGTCCGTCCTATCAATTAAAAATTCACAACTCAAGTTGTACAATTCACACTAATTTTCGTGTATAAACTGTTCAGCCCAATTTGTGTATTCATTAAAATCAGCCCATATGTTTAACTCAAGGTAGACGTTAGCCGAGTCTATTTTCGTCAAGTCCAATCTAAACATGAGTGATATATATTTTACTTAGGGCAACAGATAACTCTATTACTCGCAGTTATACATTCTCCTTTCTTTCCATCTTATCTCCTAAACTTAAATCATATACGCACTCTTTTATTGTTTTACCCACTTCTGATGCAGCTTTAACTCAAACATAACATCAATCCCTCAATTTTGATCTCACACACAATTGAGTACATCAGTTACCAAAACAAAATATCATTCCACATATAAATATTTTATTACCTTAAAGACACAACCCTCTATTCCATCTCTTGTTAACACATCAATTTCACAACCTATTCAAATCTACTCTTCAATAACAATTATATTTTATCTTTATCGAACCAGAAACCCACAAACAATCAAGAATGTTGTCGTCAAGGTCTTGAAAGATCTCGGGTAGGTTTTGTTAGCCGTGTATTTATTAAAGTGATGGTCATTAAATATTCCCGAGCCTTGTATAAGTAAAACGTAGTTTACGGGAATTTTACTTAAGCTAGTTGGGCCTAGTTGTCGGGCTCAAGCCCATTTGTATTATGAACCGGCCCAACACAAAGCCCACTAGAATAGTCCACTCTTGGAACTATTTAAAGCCCTCTCCAAGTGTGGAGAGGGTGTTGCTTCTCATTTTTCTTTTGTGAAACAAGTAACCATTTTTCTTTGTTTTTTACTTTCTCTCTCTAAAATCTATTTTTCTTATTTTTGTGTTTGAGGTGATGAAATGATATCCTAACAAGTGGTATCAAGAGCCAAGGTTGGGTGTTGTGATTTGTCTTTAACGTTTAAATTACGTTTTTCGCATTTTTGACCTAACGAAACCCCGAAAACTCAAAATCTTTTTGTGTAAACTTTATTTATCGTCCATCTCATGTTCATAAGTCAAAAATTTCGTTCACCCTCTTCTCTTGTTATATTTTGGACGCCTAAACCCAAACCAAATGCACCATAAGTCTTAAAATTAAATACAAGAGCATCTTTTGAAAATCCCATGCATGTGTGCATGAAAGTGACACATGAGAGGGTCTTTCTCATGCACATTTTCTCAAGTTAGGCAAGATCATGTGATACTTACACATTTTGACTCTATTTGACCTAATTTGAACTAAGCTTATGCATCTAATATGAACCATGATCCAAAAATTTGAACCCTATGGTCCTCGGGGTTGATGTTCGGCCGAGCAAAGGTGTACACACACCTTTGGTGTATGTTGGTCACTTAATACTTAAAACCATGTAACCTTAAACCTTCCATTGGCCTATAAATACTTTAAATTCTCACAACTAGGGTTCACTTCTCATTTCATAGTCTCTAAAAATTGTTTTCTCTCCCTCTTTTGCTCTCCTAGTCCACGACCAACAAACACCCATTTTAGGGTTTTCATATCTTTGATTTCTAGCAAGATCCACTCATTCTAAGTTCATTTCTAAGGTTATCTAAGGTGTTTTGAAGTATTGGTTCTTTGATTTAAGGGTTTTTCTTCAAGATCTAAGTTAGAGTTTCAAGATTTGTTGTTGGGTTTTATAGATCTATTATTTTAGGATATAGATCTTGTGATTTCTCTACTTGTTCTTTATTCTTGTAAGTATATTGAATCTTTTCTTATGATTTACTTATGTTCTTTCTCATATGTTCAAGGTCCATACATCCATATGTTGTGTTTTCATTTTTGAAAGATTATAAAACAAGATTTTATAAATAATGATGTTACTTTGATTCACTAGTTAAAGATTATGTTCTTGGTGAGATGAGAGTTGAATGAGTGTTGCAACAATAGAAATGAAGGGATTAGGTTAGATTTAGGTGTGGTTTTGTGATGGATTAGTTGTGAATGGAGATTAGGCTAGATTAAGCACTATTAGTGAAAGTTGGTGTGATTTTGATAAGCGTTGTGGTGGCGAAAAAATGATGTTGCTGATCCAAAATGGTTTTGTTGGGAATAAATCTTCACAAGTTAGTACTTCTAGTTCAAGAACTTAGTACTGCTCAGAATATTACTAACAGTACTAACTTAGTTAGTACTGCCAGAAGGAAGTTAGTACTGCCAGTGTAAAATTTAATAGTGCTGGAAGATTTTGTACTGTTGCATGAAGACTTAAGAAGATTGCATGAAGATAAAGACGTGTGAGAAAGAATATGTCTGGACATAATCTAAGTGTAATCTTATTAAGTTATGAAGATACGTATATGTTTAGAATTATAGAAGATATTCTAAGATTTGCAGTTATCTTGTAAAGGACTCCTTGGTGTATAAAAAGAGATCCTAGGTTAAGGTGTTAGATAATACTTTGAGATCGAATTCATAGCTTCAAGGTTTTAAACCCTAGTACTCGTATTATTCATCAAAATAATATTGAAGCATTTTGGTTATATTTATTATTCATTCTACTGCATTACAGTTTACTGTTCTGTTGATATTACTTCTAGAGTATTAAGGTATAGATTCCGCATACACTTTAATATACACACAAAGTCTCTACTATTGTTATTTTGGATTTATCCAAGGTAACATACTCTTTAGAAGCTAAAGAATCGATCAAGGTTTGGGATCAACAAGTGGTATCAGAGCATGTGCTTTGAGAAACTTTGATCTAGAAGTCATGGAATTTGAAACTGCTCAGAGTAATACTACTGCTAAGCTTCCCATACTCAAACTAGGTGATTATAAGATGTGGGTAATGCGCATCAAGCAGTACTTCCAGGTTCAAGACTATGCTCTATGGGAAGTCATAGAGAATGGTAACTCATGGGTATCAGTACCACAAACAACTCAAGAGAATGGTGTCACATTTACAAAGATGTCAATGCCAGCAACTGCTGAAGAAAGGGCTAACAAGAAGACTGATGTGAAGGCCAAAAGCTTGCTACTCATGGCTCTTCCTAATGAACATCAGCTTACTTTCAGTCAGTACACTAATGCTAAAACAATGTTTGCTGCTATTGAAACACGATTTGAAGGTAATGAGGCCACCAAGAAAACACAGAAGGCACTTTTGAAGCAACAATATGAAAATTTTAATGCATCAAGCACATAGTCTCTTGACTCAATCTTTAACAGGCTTCAGAAGCTTGTTAGTAGACTTGCAATTTTGGGTGTGGTTATCTCTCAGGAAGATCTAAATTCAAAGTTTTTGAGAAGCTTTCCTCCTGAGTGGAATACTCATGTAGTAGTTTGGATGAATAAGGCTGATATTGAAACGATGAGTATTGACGACTTATACAACAACTTCAAAATTGTTGAACAAGACGTAAAGAAATCAGTTGGTGCAAAGATTGGTGATCAAAACATGGCATTTATGAGTGCTCCAAGCACTAACAGTACTAACAATGTTAATACTGCTAACTCTGATGTTAGTACTATTAGCACTAATATTAACACTGCTAGTCTTCAAGCTAGTTCTGCTAACATCAGTGACAATACTATGTATGCTTTCATGGTAGAGAATCCCAATGGTTCTAATATCCTACAGCAGGACTTAGAGTAAATTCATGAAGATGATCTGGAAGCAATGGATTTTGAAGTGGCAGCTCTCTCTGCTGAGTATGAGGTCAAAAATATACTATCAGAGGATAGGAAAGAAAAATTTCATTAATGCTAATGATACTGCTGGGTATGATAAATCAAAGGTAGAGTGTTTCAACTGTCATAAGATGGGACACTTTGCCAGGGAATGTAGAGCACCAAGGAACAAAGAGGGTCAATTCAGAAATCAAGACAACACTAGGAAGCAAGGAAACAATGAAGAAACATCTTCAAAGGCAATGTTAGCTATAGATGGTATTGATTTTGACTGGAGTGATATGGCATAAGAACAGGTCCAAACAAACATGGCTCTAATGGCATTTTCAGACTCTGAGGTATGCAATGATAAAGCCTGTACTAAAACTTGTCTAAAAAACTATGAAACTCTTAAGCAACAGTATGATGATTTAATTGTTAAACTTAATCAAACTAAATTTAAAGCAGCTACTTATAAAAGAGGTTTAGCAACTGTTAAAGAATAACCTATCACTTTTAGAAAGAATGAGATTCTTTTTAGTGAAGAAGTTGCAGTTCTTAAAAGAGAAGTAGCTTGCAAAGAATATGAAATAGGTGTGCTTAAAAGTGAGTTTGAAAAAGTTAAGCAAGAAAAAGAGGGTATTGATTTTAAAATTGAAAAATTTGATAATGCCTCAAAGAGCCTAGACAATTTGTTAGCAAGTCAGATAACTGACAATAGTAAGAAAGGATTGGGGTATATTGTTGTTGCTCCACCCCATCCCTTAACCCTAAATGCACCTACAAAACTTGATTTGTCTTATTCTGGTCTTGATGAATTCAAAGAGCCTGAATTTAAAGGTTATGGTCCTAGGGATACTATGCTAAAGTCTACCATTGATTCTAAGGAAAATACTGATGACACTTTGATAAAAGAACAAGTGTCTGAAGATAAGAATAGCTCTGTTGAGTCTCCACTTAATGTTGATAAAGAAACTATTTTTCATGCTGCTAAAAAGGTAGAGTTTGTCAAACCTAAAAATACTGAAAAACCAATTAGAAAGTCAGTTAGGTATGCTGAGATGTATAGATCACAAAGTCCTAGAGGGAATCAGAGAAATTGGAATGGTCAGAAGTCCAATCAACTAGGAAGTAATTTTGTGATGTATAACAAAGCTTGTTTTGTTTGTGGGAGTTTTAATCATGTCCAGATTAACTGTCCTCATCATCAAAAGAAAAGGATGGTGACTGGAAATAATTACAACAGGGTGGATTATGACTATTATGCCAAAACCTCACACCTAAGTACCCACAGGAATATGACTCCAAGAGCAATTTTACTAAAATTTGGCCTAACACCACTTAGTACTGCTAGGCCTGTTTATACTGCTCACCCCAAACCAACAGTTCATAGTGCTAGATCAATGTCACATTTTTCTAAACCAGCACAATCAACTGTTCAGAGGCCCTTTTATAAGAAAACAGCATTAACTAACAGATATTTTAATCAAAAGGTTAACACTGTTATGCCCAGAGTAGTTAATACTGCTAGGCCATATACAACATCAATTAATACTGTCAGGGAAAAAGGGTCAATGTTGTTAAGACCTGAGCATGTTGGGTTTGGAGACCTACTAGACCTAATGGTGTATCACTTATTTTCAACAGATATAACTACATTGATGTACGAGGCAGATCCAAGTCAGTAATGGCTTGGGTCCCCAAAGGAAACTAATTTCCTTGTTTTTATGTGCAGGGCAAGCCACAAATGAATGATAAAGGATTTGTAGACAGTGGATGCTCAAGGCACATGACTGAGAACATAGCTTATCTCTTAGATTTCAAGGAATTTGATAGAGGTTATGTTACATTTGGGGGAGGAGCATATGGTGGTAGAATTACTGGTAAAGGTACACTTAAAACTGATAATCTTGATTTTTGATGATGTATACTTTGTCAATGAGTTAAAATTTCAACCACTTTTTAGTGTCCTCACAACACAAATGTGTGACAAAAAGAACTATGTCCTTTTTACTGACACTGAATGTCTTGTCTTATCTCCTAATTTTAAGTTGCCTGATGAAAGTCAGATACTTCTTAAAATTCCTAGAAAGGACAACATGTACAGTTTTGATATGAAGAACATTGTTCCTAAAGAGAGTTTAACTTGTCTTGTTGCAAAGGCTACATTAGATGAATCAATGCTCTGGCATAGAAGGCTTGGTCATATTAATTTTAAGAACATAAATAAGCTTGTTAAGGATAATCTTGTAAGAGGTCTGCCTACAAAACATTTTGAAAATGACCAAACCTGTGTTGCTTGTCTTAAAGGGAAGCAACACAGAGCCTCTTGTAAGTCCAAGGTCCTGAATCCCATTACTAAGCCTTTGTTTATGCTACATATGGATTTGTTTGGTCCAACCTTTGTGAGTAGTTTAATGCATAAGAAGTATTGCTTAGTAGTCACTGATGATTATAGCAGGTTTACTTGGGTTTTCTTTTTAGCAACTAAGGATGAAACCAGTGAGATCCTTAAGAACTTTATCAAAGAGATAGAAAACCTAGTGGATAAGAAAGTTAAAATAATCAGATGTGATAATGGGACAAAGTTTAAGAATAAAGTTATGGATGATTTTTGCAGAGAAAAAGGTATTAGGAGAGAATATAGTGTAGCTAGGACTCCTCAGCAGAATAGTGTGGCTGAGAGGAGAAATAGGACATTAATTAAGGCTGCTAGAACCATATTAGCTAACTCTAAGTTACCTACCACATTTTAGGCTGGAAGCAACTAGTAATGGCTTGCTTGTAACAGAAATAGGGATAAGTAGTGAACAAATAGAGAAGCGTCATAACAAGACTCCATATGAACTCTTTAGAGGTTTTAAACCAGCTATAAGCTTTATGAAACCATTTGGATGTCATGTTACAATTCTTAATACCTTAGACAACTTAGGAAAGTTTGATGGCAAAAGTGATGAAGGTTACTTTCTTGGATATTCCTTGAGTAGTAAAGCTTTTAGGGTATACAATACTAGAACCAGAAAGGTAGAAGAAAACTTGCATGTTGGGTTTTTAGAGAATAAGCCTATGATAGAAGGAAATGGTCTAAAGTGGCTGTTTGATATTAATTCTCTAACCCAATCTATGAATTATGTACCAGTTGCTGCAGGTACAAATTCTAATTAATCTGCAGGTACACAAGGAGAACTTAATGCAGGTTCATCTACTCAGAAAGAAGAAATCAGTCAAGATTGCATTGTGATGCCAATTTAGAAAGATGCTTCATACTTTGATTTACCTTCAAAGGATATTTGTAATGATGAACCAAAATCTGCTACTGATGATCAAGAGCAAGTTGAAGATGGTTCACATAATGAGAGTGATGCAAAAGATAAGTCTAAAGATGATAGCAGTCCTAAGGAAGTTAAAGCTGCTGGAGAACATGTTAATACTGCCAGTCTTGAAGTTAATACTAGTAGTTTTAAGCTTAATATTGTTGATCCATCAGTTAATACTGCTAGTTCATATGATCCAGATAGCCATAAAGACATGTTTAAATTGGGAGCCAGTCATACACTTGAAGCCACTCATGTTGAGTTCTTCAGTGATGAAGATGAACCAGAAGTTAATTTAGGGAACATTCTTACTTCCTACACAGTTCCTACCACTCCCAATACAAGAATTCATAAAGATCACCCAATTAAAAATGTGATTGGTGATGTGAAGTCATTTGTTCAGACAAGAAGAATGAAAAAACCTACTTTTGAACAAGGGTTTCTCAGTGCTGTTTATGAAGAGAAATCACATGACACCCTGAATACTTGTTTATATGCTTGTTTCCTATCACAGTTTAAACCAACAAGCATTGCTAAAGCTCTATCGAATTCATTCTGGGTGGAAGCAATGCAGGAAGAACTTCTGCAATTCAAAGTTCAACAAGTTTGGATACTAGTGGATCTCCCTAATGGAAAGAAGGCCATTGGAACAAAATGGGTCTTCAGAAACAAGAAAGATGAAAGGGGAATTGTGATTAGGAATAAAGCAAGGTTAGTTGCTCAAGGTCATAGACAAGAATAAGGTATTAATTATGAAGAAGTGTTTGCACCTGTGGCAAGAATTAAGGCAATAAGGTTGTTTCTGGCCTATGCTTCTTTTATGGGTTTTCTGGTATATCAAATGGATGTAAATAGTGCTTTCTTATGTGGAACCATTGAGGAAGAAGTTTATGTTACTCAACCACCAGGATTTAAAGATCTTAACCATCCAGACAAAGTTTACAAGGTGGTCAAGGCACTTTATGGGTTGCATCAAGCTCCAAGAGCATGGTATGAAACTTTGGCTAAATATCTTTTGAGCAATGGGTTTAAAAGGGGCAAGATAGATCAGACATTATTTATCAAGAAGAAAAAAGGAGATATTTTGCTTGTACAGGTCTATGTAGATGATATTATCTTTGGCTCAACAAACAAGGAGTTATGTACTGGTTTTGAGAAGCTAATGAAAGATAAGTTTCAGATGAGTTCTATGGGAGAACTAACTTTCTTTCTAGGGTTACAAGTACAACAGAAGGAAGATGGAATATTTATCAGTCAGGACAAATATGTAGCTGAAATTTTGAAGAAATTCAACTACTCTGATGTGAAGTCTGCTTCAACTCCTGTTGATTTGGAAAAACCTTTGGTCAAGGATGGAGATGCTGATGATGTTGATGTACATCTCTATAGATCTATGATTGGGTCTTTGATGTATCTCACTGCATCTAGACCAGATATCATGTTTGCAGTATGTGCATGTGCTAGATTTCAAGTTACTCCTAAGACATCACATCTCTTAGCAGTCAAGAGGATTTTTAGATATTTGAAAGGCAAACCAACTTTAGGCCTTTGGTATTCTAGGGATTCTCCATTTGAACTGGTTGCTTATACTGATAGTGACTATGCTGGAGCAACTCTTGATAGGAAGTCTACAACTGGAGGTTGTCAGTTTTTGGGAAACAGGTTGATATCTTGGCAGTGTAAAAAGCAAACTGTGGTTGCAACTTCTACAACTGAAGCTGAATATGTTGGTGATGCTAGTTTGCTGTGGGACAAGTACTTGGGATCTCAAAAACCCAATTGCTGGATTATGGGTATAATTTCATGCATACTGTCATTAATATTGACAATAATAGTACTATTTGCATTATTGAAAATCCTGTTCAACATTCTAAAACAAAACATATAGAGATTAGGCATCATTTTATAAGAGATTGCAATGCTAAAAAGTTAATACAAATGGTTAAAATTCATACTGATCATAATGTTGCAGATCTTCTTACAAAAGGTTTTGATGCTGGAAGGTTTCAGTACTTGGTCTCAAGTATTGGAATGCTTAATCCTTAGATGTCTACATCTCTTTATGTCTTTGTAAAAGTTTTGTAAAGGATTAGTACTGTTAGTCTTGTCAATTAGTACTGCTAGTTATACTTAAAACTGCTTGTTAAAAATCTGTTAGTATACTTTAATGCTGTCAAGAAGAAAAATACTTTGGTGTGTATTTTTGTGGGGGGCGGGGACTTGGACTACTCTGAGGTTAAGCATATTGAATACCTGATGTTGAATGCTTCACCTCTGAAGTAATGCTAAGAGGAAGTTAATGTTTTTGGATCATAGTTTTTAACTTTTATTCATGGGTTATGCATAAATATAGATCCTCATGAATTCTCACATGTCTATCTAGTCTTTTCTAGTGTGCTTGTAATGAATAGAGGCATGTTGTTGTATAATTATTAAAGACAGAGTTAATACTGTTAGACATCTCTTAATACTGTTAGGGAAAAAAATTAGGACTTCCTGGAAAAAGATAATACTGCTGGGATGTCATAAGAGCCAAGGCTATAACTGTTGAGCAAATACTTACCCCTTGAAGCATTGTTTGAGGGGAGGCTACTTATTTATACAGTCAAAGCATGGATGGAAGGATATGTTATATCAAAAGTGTGTTAAAAAGAATCAAAAACATCTAGGCATGTCAAAAGAGGTCGGGACACCAAGATACCTCAGTCTAGTGGTCCCCCTGTAAAGGTTGGTGATGAGGTTGCCCATAAGGAGTTGGGTGACAGAATGGAAAGGGCTGCCACTACTGCTTCTAGCTTAGAAGCAGAGAAGGACAGTGGTAACATCAATAGGACCCAATCCATGGCAACACTTAGTGGATCAAGTCCTTAGGGAATTGGTTCAGGCAGTGGTCACAGGTGCCAAGATACCATATTAGGGGTGTAGATGCTCAAACTAGGTTTGAGACTACATCTAAATAGTCTAATGATCCACCTCTCTCAAGAGGTTACACACTTAGAAGTGGAGAGGATAATATGAAACTATTGGAATTGATGGAAAAGTGTACAAAGTCTGTGTGAAATAGTAAGGAAAAAGAAAAGAAAGAAATTATGAGTTGAAAACCAAAAAGAGAGTTGTGTGAATAAAAACAAAAAAGAGTGATTTTGTGAGCAAAAAGAATTAAAATATATTGTGAGCATAAAAACAGAAAGAGAGCTTGTAAGAAGAACTAATTGATGATTGAAGTCCTTTTTGGAATGAAATTTAGTTAATGCTGGGTAGCTCAAAACTAATGCTATTAGCCTAGATAATCTGGTAATATAACTTAATGCTGCTAAGCATAAAATTTCTATTGCTGGTATATCTTAGTGCTGCTAAGCTTATGTTGATGCTCTTGAGTTACTACTGTCAGTTTAAGTTAATGCTGTTAGGCATTATTTAGTGCTGTCAGTTCAAGTTCCTGCTGCTGAAGGTGCTTTTATAAATACTTCGATTCAAGGTTTCATTTGATTCTTTATTCGATTTCATTATTCAATACACTCTCTAAACGTAAACCCTAACTTAATTTCATCTTTAATCATCTAATCACAAAACAATGTCAACCCTAACGTTTGCTGATACTCACAATATGGTTGTATTCTTGGAAAAACATGCTGAAAGTGATGGGTTTCATGAAATTATTGATTTTATGAATGCTAACCAAATTCATTATGCTTTAACTGTCAATCCTATCATCTACACATCTTGCACTGAATAGTTTTGGGAAACAGCAAAGGCAAAACACGTCAATGGTGAACGTAAGTTACAAAGCCCTAGTTGTAAAAAGAGGTTGATCATCCACCGATCAACGCATTAGAAGTGATCTTCACTTAGCAGATGTTGGTGTATGCTTGTTTGCCGATGGACTATCTTTGAAGAACTTGCACGGATGGGGTATGAAAAACCTTTTCAAAGGCTTACATTTTATAAAGCTTTCTTTTCTCCACAATGGAAGTTTTTAATTCATACTATTACACAATGCCTTAGTGCCAAATCCACTGCATGGAATAAATTCAGTAGCACAATGGCCTCTACAATCATATGCTTGGCCATAAACCAAAAATTTAATTTCTCTAAGTATATCTTTGATGCTATGGTAAAGCACTTAGAGGGAGGGGTCAAATTTCTGATGTATCCATGTTTTGTACAAGTGTTTATCAATCAACAGCTTAGGGATATGTCACATCACAAAAAGATTTATGTTAACCCCTCACACACAAAGAAAATCTTTGCCAATATGAAGAGAGAAGGAAAGGATTTTTCTGGAAGAGTAACACCCCTGTTTGCAACAATGATGGTTCAAGCTACTCAAGATGAGGGTGTAGATTAGTGCTATTCCTAACTGATTACTCAACATACACCTATTACTACTCAACCATCATCCTCTAGACCCCAGAAGAAGCAGTCTAGGAGAAAACAGAGGAAGGAAACTGAAGTTCCTCAAGATGAGACACATCATGATGATAGTGTTCCTATACCTTCTAATGATTTACTTCTCAGTGGTGAGGATAGAATGCAACTAACAGAATTGATGATTTTGTGTACCAACTTACAAAAATAGGTTCTTGATTTAGAAAAGGCAAAGGATGCTCAAGCAAAGGAGATTGCTGGTTTAAAGAAGAGGGTCCAAAAGTTGGAAAGGAAAAAAGAAATCAAGAACTACAGGGTTACAAAGATTAAGGAAAGTTGGTGAATCTAGTAGGGTTGAATCCTTGAGATACCGGAGAGGTTTGGGTGCTCAGTGGAGATGATCCAATAGGGGGAGGGATAAAAATTATTGATGAAACCCAGGGGAGGTTAGATGATGCAGAAATGTTTAATATAGATGATCTTCATGATGATGATGTGTTTGTGGATATGGCAGTTGGTGAGAAACAAGAGAAAAGTGCAAAAATTGATGAAAGAGAGGTTAGTACTGGTGTTGAAGATAGTGTTGCCCCTACAATCCCAATTACTACTACTGATGAAGGAGTTACTGCTACCAAGATTGATGTTAATGCTGCCAGTCTTAGTTAATGCTGTTGAGGGTGATTTCATAAATACATCGATTAAGGGTTTCAATCACTCATTCAATTGATTTTACACTTTGATATACTCTCTAATCATAAACTCTAACTCAATTTTATCATTCATTATCAAAACCCAACACAATGTCGAACCTAAAGTTTGCCGAAACTCACAATTTGGTTGCGTTTTTAGAGAAACCCAAAGAAAGTGATGGGTTTGAGGGAATTATTGATTTTTTAAATGCAAGTTCTATCAGATATGTGCTAACGGTGAATCCTACCATCTATACTTCATGCATTAAGCAGTTCTGGGCTACTGCTAAGGCAAAAACTGTCAATGGGGAAGTGCAGATACAAGCCCTATTAGATGGGAAGAAGATGATCGTCACTGAGACGAGTGTGAGAAAAGCTCTTCAATTAAAAGATACTGAAGGCACTGAATGTCTACCCAATGCTACCATTTTCGCATAACTAGAAAGAATAGGGTATGAAAATCTTACACAAAAGCTTACATTCTATAAAGCTTTCTTTTCACCTCAATGGAAATTTCTTATCCATACAATTCTGCAATTCCTTAGTGCTAAGACTACTGCTTGGAACGAATTTAGTAGCACTATAGCCTCAGCTATCATCTGTCTTGCCACAAACCAAAAATTCAATTTTTCCAAGTACATTTTTGATAATATGGTGAAGAACTTGGAGGGTGGAGTTAAATTTCTAATGTATCCAAGGTTTGTGCAAGTGTTCCTAGATAAACAAGTTGAAGGAATGACCAAACATAAAGAAATTTATGTTACACCTTCTCACACTAAGAAGGTCTTTGCTAATATGAAGAGAGAAGGAAAAGGTTTTTCTGGGAGGGTTACCCCTTTATTTAAAACTATGATGGTTCAAGCTCCTAAAGAATTAGGTGAGGATTCAGAAATACCAATTGATCCTCTCCACACACCCACTATTACTCAACCATCTACATCACAGCCCCAAAAGAAACAACCAAGGAGGAAACATAGGAACGACATTGAGGTTCCTCAACCCAGTGGTTCTACAAAGCCTATCACTGATGAGGCTGCCAATGAGGAACATGTACCTATACATTCTAATGGATCCAACCAACTCATGTGTGAGGATAGATTGAAACTAAATGAATTGATGGAACTTTGTACCAACTTGTCACAAAGAGTTCTTAACTTGGAGAACACAAAGACCTCTCAAGCTGCAGAGATTACTAAATTAAAGGAGATGGTCAAGAAGCTAGAAAGGAGGAATAAGTCAAGAACTCTAGGGCTTAAAAGGTTAAGGAAGGTTGGTAGAACTGCAAGAATATAATCCTCTAAAGAAAGTTTTGGTGCTCATAGGAATGCATCCAACGGGGAGGAAAATTGCTGATCTTGATGCTGATGCAGAGGTTACTTTGGTTTATGAGGCTCAAGAGAGAAATGATGATAATTTAATGTTTGATACAGGAGTTTTTGATGAAGAGGAAATTGAGGTTGAAAAGGTAGTTAGTACTGCTGAAGTTACTACTGCCAGTGTTACAACAACAACTGTTGATAAGTTGACTTTGGCTCAGACCTTAATAGAAATCAAAGCAGCTAAACCTAAGGCTGTTACAACTGCTGCTACAACAACTACAACTGTTGTTACAACACCCAAGGCTAGAGGGGTTGTAGTTAAGGAGCCAAGTGAATTTACAACAACAACATCACAACCATCACAACTTCTACAGGCTAAAGATAAAGGCAAGGCAAAAATGGTTGACCCTGAAAAACCTTTAAAAAGAAAGATCAAATTTTGAAGGATGAAGAAATTACTCAAAGACTTCAAGGAGAATTGCAAGCTGAATTAAAAGAAGAGGAAAGGTTGGCCAGACAAAAAGAAGAAGAGGATAACTTAATTTCATGATATAATACTCAAGCTATGATGGAGGCAGATTATGAGTTAGCTCAGAGACTACAAGCAGAAGAACAGGGAGAGTTGACCATTGAAGAAAGATCAAAACTGTTTATAGAGCTCATAGACAAAAGGAAGAAGCACTTTGCAAAGCTTAAAGCTGAAGAGATCAGAAGAAAACCACCAACTAAAACCCAAAAGAGGAATCAAATATGTACTTATTTGAAAAATATAGCTAATTACAAGCATAGTCAATTAAAGAATAAAAATTTTGAAGAAATTCAGATGTTATTTGAAAATTGTATAAAGTGGGTAGACTCTTTTGTTCCTATTGATTCAGAGGTTGTGAAAGGAGGTAAAGAGAAAGATGAAGGCAGTGTAACAAGAGTAGAAGAAAGCAGTTCTAAAAGAGCAAGCATAGATCTACAACAAGAAATAATTAAGAAGCAAAAGATAGATGATGATCAAGAAGAAGCTGAGATGAAAAAGCATATGGAGATTGTTGTTGATGAAGAAGAAATAGCAGTTGATGCTATACCATTAGCCAGTAAGCCCCCAATCATTGTTGAATAGAAAATCATCAAAGAAAGAAAGATAGGATACTTTCAAATCATCAAAGCTGATGGAAGTTCAAGGAGATACTCATCAATGATTAGGATACTTCAAAACATTGACAGAGAAGATCTGGAAACACTCTGGAAGTTGGTTAAAGCTAAACATGGGAATACAAGGCCAGAGGAGGCATATGAAAGAGTGTTATGGGGTGATCTAAAGGTGATGTTTAAACCTGATGTAGAAAGTGAAGTATGGAGAAATCTACAAGGATACAATGTGACAGTTTGGAAGCTATTTTCTTCAAGTGGAGTACATTTTGTGAGATTTCAGAATCTGTATATATCTTTATGCTGGTAGAGAAAAAGTATCCACTCACACATGTAACAATCACAAAAATGCTCAACAAGAAGCTTCAAGCAAACCAGTGGAATGAGATGTGCTATCAACTTCTTAAGCTCATGACAACGCAATGCAAGAATCCTGGAAGTGTTTGAATGCATCCTCTTAGTGAAGATAAAGCTTTTAATCAAGAAACTTGAAGATTCAGAAGATGAACATCAATTTTAGGGGAGGATTGTTGGGATCAAAAGGCTTCTTGATGATCTTGGAGTTAATACTGCTAAGGTTAGAGTTACTGCTGCTAAGCATAACTTAGTACTGTTAGTGATATTAGTAAAGAATATACTAAATAGTTACTACCGCTAGTATATATTACTACTGCTAATGAAATTTAAGACTGCTCAGAGACTTAGAAGAAATACTACTAAGTAGTTAATACTGTTAGTATAAAAGTTACTACTGTTAGTGTAACTTAGTACTGCTAGTGTAACAGTACTGCTGATGAAGAATGAAGAAAATATTCTAAGTAGTTACTACTGCTTGTACATAGTTAGTGCTGCTGGAATAAAAGTTAATGCTACTGGTTACAACTGCTGAAAGATTATAACTGCTAGAAGAGTTTCTATTGTCAGAAGGATAAAGATGAAGATTGTTTATCAAGATTACTTACGAGATAAGTATGAGATATTTTTGTAAAAGATATGTATATCTTATTAAGTTAGAAGATTTGCAGTTATCTATTAAAGTTATAGAAGATTTGTAGTTATCTTGTAAAGGACTCCTTGGTGTATAAAAGGAGATCCTAGGTTATGGTTATACACATACACATACACATATTCATACATTTTGATATATAGCTTCAAGGTTGTTAACCCTTGTACTATACAGAGTACTCGTATTATTGATAACAATAATATTAGAGTTTTCAGTGATATCATTGTTCATACAGTTCACTGTTTCATTAATATTCTTCTAAGTATTAAAGAGTAGATTCCCCATACTCTTTAGTATTTACAAAGTTTCTACCATAGTTGTTTTGGATTTATCCAAAGTAACTTAACCTTTACAAGCTAAGAAATCGATCTTAAGTTGGGATCAACATACAATGAGTCAAAATCTTCAAGTGCAAGTTGAGGAACTTAAGAGTGTAAATAAAAGTTTAAATTTATCAGTTGAAGAGCTATATAAGGCGCGTGCACTTGCAGAAGAGACTTTGAGAGAAATATATGAAATGATTTCTACTAAGTGTAAGAAAATACGATTGTTGGAAGAACAATATGAGTATTTCATGAGGTACCATCTGATTTTGATTCAGAAATTGTTCATGACACACAAGATAACTCAGAAAAAGATTTGATTTTGAGTTTGCAATTACAAGTAAAAGAAACTGCTGAATTGGTTGTACGTTTTTCAGATGAAAAATATTTTACGTCAAAAGAAACTGAGAACTTAACAGATGAAATAAAAAGTTTGCAAACTGAAAATCAAAATCTAAAATCTAGAGAATCTGAGTTGATTAATCTTGAAAAGGTATACGATGTCAAAGAATCTGAGTTGTTATAAAAGATTAAACAATTGAAATCTCATGTTTCAGAACTTTTGGAGAAACTTAAGATTTCAGATCAACAAATGAAACAGCAAATCATTCTTTTTGAAGAAGACAAACGAATGTTTTTGGCTAAAAATGAATTTCTTGAAAAAGTGTCTTCTTCGGTGCAAAAAGAGTGTAATGATTTGTTGGCTACCAATGATGTTTTGAAACAAAGTTTAAGTTTTTAAAACATGATACTTCTCTTAAGAAAATGATTGAAATGATCGAGAAAGAATATGAATCAAATGTTTCAAAGATTTCCATAACAAGTTCAACGTTTAAGACTAAGAATTTGGAACTTGTAAAGAAAATAGGGGACAAAGTGTAATGTTTTGATGAAGAGAAAAAGGTGTTTGAGAATAAGATTTCAAAGATAGAAAAGGACTTAGCACAACGAGTCAAAGATTTTGATGATGTTAAAACAAAGCGTTCAAAAAGAACTAACAAATTTGAGACGTAGTTTGCAAATCTTGAAAAACAAAATGCTTTATTGAAATCGCAGTTGGCATCTCAAAATTACACTTCGTTGCAAAAAGAAAACAATGATTTGAGAACATCATATAATGTGTTGAAAGAGAAATATGAAACTTCTTGTGAACAACTTGAAAAAGAGAACAATGATTTGAAAATGCATTACAAAAGATTGTTTGATTCAATAAAGCAGAAAAAGGTTGATTCTCAAGTTTTCACAAAATCAATTCCAAAAGTGAATGATTCGAAAAAGATTCACGTGGGTAAATCTTCAAAACCGATTTCAAGGAAGGTTTCTCAATTTACTACCTATTCTTTATAAAAAGATAAGAAGTATTTGAAGAAACAACATTCATCTGAAACATTTTCTTCTCAAAATCATGTGAAAAATGAAAGTTCTAAACAAGCGTGGAAAAGAAAGGAAAACATTTCCAAACCGTTAAAGTATTCAAGAAGTGAAATGTTTTCAATGCGTAAACGAGATGATTTTGTTTTGAAAAAGGTGAAAGATGTAAGGTTTCCATTCATTTCAAAAAGAATTTTCCAAAATGAAACACCGAGTTTCGACAATAAATGTAAATCTTTGTCTTCCTCAAGGGTTAAAACATCGAATGAAACATCAAGTTTCAAAACGGTGTTGACACCTTTGAAATGTTTTAAAACTCCAAATGAAACATCGAGTTTCTATAATTCAAAATGGAAAAATGAGAAGAGTTTTAAATCACCGTTGATTCCAAGAAAGCTATTTCAAAATGAAACACCGGGTTTTATATCTCCTTGGAATTCAACTTCTATGCATCAAATTGACGCAACTTACATTTGGTTCTCCAAATATGGTAAAATCGTTAGCAACATGCTTAAGTGGGTACCAAAAGTTGTTGTTTAATTTGATAGAAAATTTAAAAATATTTTTCTTTTATATAAAATTTTTAAAAAAATACAAAAAGATTTTCTTTTACAAAAGTTTTTAAAAAAAATACTAAAAGATTTTCTTTTATATAAAATTTAGAAAAGACAAAAGGATTTTCTTTTATATAAAATTTCGGAATAGACAAAAAGATTTTCTTTTATACCAAATTTTATAGAAAACACAAAAAGATTTTTAGTTTTTATAATGGCTTTCGTATAACTCAATACGAAACCCGAACTTTATTTAATGGCTTTCATGCACTGTCAGTATGAAACCCGAGCTTCATTTAATGGCTTGTATACATGTCAGTACATAACCCGTGCTTTAGAGAAAAGAAAATGTTCGTTTCAGAGCATTTATCTTTGAAAAAGAAGAGAAGTCTTCTTTGACTTGAGTCATTGATACATATTTTTTAAAATCTTTATGTGGTACTTAAAAGATAAAATCAATTTGTTTTAAAAAGTCAATGATCTCAAGTTGATGAGTTACAATCGATTCGAATTTTAAAATGTGGTACTTTCAAGATAAAATCAATTTTAAAAAGGTCTTCAAATCGATGTATTTTTTTGTGAAAAGTGTCTAAAGAAATAAAGGACTCAAAAGTGCAAAGAGGAACTCCCTTATAAATGTTTTAACGAAGATATGGTATTTTTTGAGGGGGAGTGTCCATATATGTTGTTAAAAAGTTTTCAGAAAGAAACAGAAATAGAAAATTATTTTACATTTCACCTTCACATATCCATATTTTTGCGTTTTTAGCTTCATGTTAAAAATGTTTCTCGGCATATGTTAAGGGGAAGTGTCTTTATAATAATTGAAAACTTTTAAAGTCAAATTTTTTTTCTTTATATGATGTTTGTGAGAATAATGAAAAGCAGAAAGAGAGATTTGTGAGAGAAAAATAGAAAGAGATAAATAAGAAATCGTATACCTGAAAAAATAAAAGTATATGTCATGTGCTTCAAAAGCAAGAACAACACATGAAAAGAAAAAGAGAAAAGTATGCAAGAAAAGAAATGCCACCGCATACAAAAACAGACAGAGTGCTTGTTCTACATTCTTGATATATCAATTCTCATGATATGATTAGATTTCATGATGGTTTTCACGTACATTCTTTCTAAAGAATTATTTGGACGTATGTTTGATGGTTGCACGATGTGATTTAGTTACTCTCAAAATACTCCTATGATCTTCCAGAACCGGAATTGATCTACCTTAGAGTCTTCCTTCCAATTTAGGAAAGTTAGGTCTAGGTGATAGAGTTTGTGGTGCAAATCAACATGTTTCGAATGCCAAAAGGTCTTATAAGATAAAGCTTTGAATGAAAGAAGAACGAAAAATGAAAAATATGTCAAAAGTGCAGAATATGATGAGAAGGGATCAACAATGATAAGCAATGAAAAAAAGGTTAGAGTTGAAAAGTGAGATGTTATTAGAAAAGTGTAGGGCTGTTTCTCCTACATAGGATAGAACCGGGTCAACTCATAATCTTCGGATTTGTATTTATTGATTTTTGTTATTAAAGTAGCATCATGGACGGTGATGCAATGCAACAACCCTACTAGACCACTTAAGATTTCTCAAATAAGTATTTGTTTCATCTCACGAGATTAAACGCTTTAATCTATTGATTTCTTATTTAGAGAATTTTGGTATTGAATAGTGGACATTCTATTCTAGTCCTTTTTTAAAAGTTCACAGAGTTAGAGCCAAATTGATATTCATGAAATATATTTAGGACACGAAGTACGTTTGTATTAATCATCCAATGATATAAAAGGTACAATGATATATGTCTTTGTGACATTGCATGTCTATGTGACATTGCCGGAACATTCTGGAGTGATACTATCAAATAGTATTCACGATGATTGAATGGAAATCCTACCAGTGCTAAAGTTATGCCAACACTGAATGTAGGTCACTATTTGAAAATGATTGTTTAATAATTCAAATACGTGTTAACTAGCAATCTATATGATCTAGTGGTTATGTGTTTCCCAAGGTAACATAACACTAAGTTTACGAGATCAATGCTTATTTGAATTTCATGATCATGATTCAGCATCCTTATCATTGAGATATTGATTTGATCCTATTTTTCAAATATTTTATCAGGAATTTTCAAAGCATGATCTTGTGATGTATGAACTTCATGGTTAATGTAGAAGATGGTTCTTACTCTGATAATTTTCCATTTCATCTTCTACAACATACAACAACAACATTTCTACCTTTGACAAACATGACTACTTCAATGAATCTTATAATGACAAAAGTTTCTTTCAACCTTCACGGAATGATAGAAATCATATTTGTTGGTTTGAGGGAGCTTATGGGTTATTTTAGGGGAGTTTGTTTGGTTATAAAGGCAAGAATGTTTGATTTTTAGAGAGAAAAGAAAAGATGTTGATTTCAATTTTATGGACTTCAAAGGATATTCTTCACCCGGAGCTTATTTGGAAGCTTATATGGTCATGATGCTCACGATGGATTATAATCATCATGAGGGAGAGAAAATATAAGCTTAGTATTGGCCTAATATGAGAGAGATAAGATATTAGTATATTTGGAGAGAAAATGTAAGGTCAGTTCAAGTATATGAAAGGGGAGAAGATATAAGCAAGAATATATGGGACAAATCAAGATACTAGCAAAGAAATTGAATAAAAGAAATCGTTATGGTAAAAGTAGTTTGATTAAGAAGATAAGATTCGTATTCAAGATTGAGGTTACTTCATCAAGTGTTTTGAATAAGTTGTAGTGTTTCATTAACTTCAAACATCGATCGAGATAGCCGGTTCAACATTTGCATGGAATTACTTCTCAAGAATATCAACATTGTCTTCAGACAATCAAAGTTTACTACTTCAATATTCAAGAGATAGATATGTGATTGAGGGGGAGCTTAAAGAGTATGAAGATTCATGTGAAAAGTCAAGTATTCAAGTCTTTTACAAAGAAATGCTCAATTAATATCATCGTGTTTCAAGATCTTTCGTTAGCAACACTATGTGATTGAAATCTACATTCATGATCAAGTTCGAAGATAAAGATTTCATACAAGAGTTTTTAAAGACTCAAGTTACTCAAAAGAAGATCAAGTTAGCTTTTGAGAATGTTGATTTGAGTTCGAGAGTGGAGTTGATGCCTTCAGAGATAAAGAGATCTATCCTATTATATACGGGAAGAAAATTATACCAGGAGATATTTGCTACAAGGTCGTTCTCAACTTTCATAAAGAATTCTTAGCATTTTCGGGCTTCAAAGAAAAAGAAAATGACAAACTACTTCAGAATAAAGTGTTCAAGCATAAAGAAAAAGTCGTCATCAAAAACACAATAAGGATAGTTCCTGAGTAGATCATTTAGGGGGAGAATGTTAGTAATAGAGAAATGACCTACATGTAAGTACTTTAATAAGTACAAGGACTAGAAGTGTTAAGTTAGGAAAGTTCAATAAGGATAGTTAACCAAGGGGTATAAATAGTATTTATGTCATGGTTAAGTGTAACAACTTCATTTTAATTAAAAGGCAAGTTAAGAAATTCTCTCTCTAAACACACACACTATTACACCTTCATTTACTCATACTAGTTATCAATCAAGATCTATATGCTTAATAGGAACTTTATATATGTCAAAGATGATGAAGACTTGTCCTTCCTTCCTCATGAACCATCCCTTGGCTTCAGTACTAGTTCTCCCTCTACTTCGATCAACAATGAACCTCCTTAATAGGAGGCTGAGCCTTTGGATATGGCAAACCTGAAGTAATTGGTTGAGAACACTGCTGACTCTAGGGGCTCTTTAGCTTGTGAAAAGATGCTTGTGATTGGCACTTGTAGTGTTGCAGGGAGAATGAAGGATAGAAAGTGTAGGATAAAGGGTTCCACTAAGCCACCTGTAAAACGTAAGGTAGTCCACGCTGGTTCCTCCTCAAGGTCCATTCAATAGAAGTCATCTCCTGCTAAAGCTGAGTCCTCCTCGTTTCTAACCATCTTTGATGATGAAGAAGGTAACTACTATCTCTGAGTTTTGTGTTCGTACCTCTTTTGTTATCTTCTTCTTATAACTTTTTGTATCTTTGCAAGCCATCCTAATGCACCTGAGCTGTGAACAGATACAGACTACCATCTGATAATCTCTAATGTCACCCTTTCAACTCGCAGGGGTCATCTTGACAATCAGCTTGATGCTGAGCTACTCAATCTACATGATCATTGTTATGCCAGGTAATCGGTGGTCAATAATGCTATGAACCGAAGAGCTCGTAAGTTGCTGAGAGTTGTGGATCAGATAAAAGGAGACTGTGATGTGCTCAAGGAGAGGGAGAAAGCTAGGGAAAAGGAATTTGAAGAGTTGAAGGCTAAGTGCGACGCTGCGATGGTGGATTTTGATAATAGTCCTGCCATTAATGTTCTTCGTCAAAAGATCAAGTCTTTGTCGGATGAGGTGAAGGAGCATAAAGCTACCATGGATAGGATGCTATTGGAGAGCAAAAAATAGGCTGGCTACCAGGAGAACCGTATGACTATGGAGTCAAAGGTTGCTGCCTTAGAGGTTAAGAAGGGCAGTTTAGAGGCTGTCGAGGCCACGCTCCACCAAGAAGTTGAAGCTGTCAAAAGTGATAAAGCGGAGGTGGTTTCGAAGGTGGTGCCATACATTGTTATGGAGTTGGTGCATAGCAATGATATGGCTATGCTTGTTGGAAAGCTTGTGTCCTCCGCCATCTTCTATGGTAGACGTGCTATATTTGAGGAGGTTGCGAGCATGAAGGAACCCTTCGATCTAGCGAAGGTTAAAGGTTATAGGCCCTCATATAAGAAATAACATACAAAGGCTACTGCTACATTCCCATTCCTATTAGAAGTCATAGCAGACCCTTCTACATTAGTCGAAGCATCTCTAAGAAGCTGAAGTCTCTCCGCCGTCCAACTCCGATTGTTAGCCTCACTTTTTAGTGAAGCTTGCGTCTTACACGTGAATTGGACTAGTCTTGGACACTGTGTGTCACGCAGGGGTCATTTATGTAAACTAGGAATAGTTTGTTTTTTCTTTTAGTATAAATATCCCTCATGGCTCTCCATGAGGGGTGGTGGATGTTCATTCTTATTTTTCCCTTTCTCTTTCTAATCTAATATTCTTCCTTTTGTTCATCTCACCCTCTCTCTACTTTCTTTCACTAGAAAACACCATGTCTTATCTTTGTTTCTTTAATCAACCAAGACCCCCCGATAAGGTGTTTTAGATCCTTGTCAATTGGTATCAGAGCTAACTGATGTGTTTTTTAGTTGTGTTTGTTGCCTTGTTTTATCAGCTTAATTAAGCTTATTTCTCAGCTTATTTTGTGTTTTTTTTATAAAAAGCCACAACTGATAATTTTTTTGGTGTATGCTTGTTGTTTCGTGGGCTGCGTGCTCATTTCAGTTTAATTTCTGCTTATTTTTTCAGGCTTATTCTGGTACAAACAGCCACAAGTCTCAATCTTTTTAGTGTGTTAACCTTTTTCATGAATATCAAAAGAAAGTTGAGCTTATTGCTTGTTTCGGTTGTACTTTTGAGCTTATTCATAAAGCTTTTTGTGTTGTTTTTCGTGGTTTATTCACATGGCTTAGCAGCTTTTCTCAAGCTTATTTTGAGCTTATTAAAGCTTATTCAGTTGTTCTGTTTGTACACGATTTGAAAAGCAAGACAAGATTATACATTTTTAGTTTTTTTGTTGGTTTCTATAGCAAACAAAAGAAAGGACTAAAAGGACGATTGTACATTTACAAGGACACCGGATTCGCAATATCAAGCCTTACCGGATTCACAGCTAGTTTGTCAACCGAACTCGCAGTTCTCTTGGCAATCGAACTCGCAGCCTCTTCATCAACCGAACTTGCAGCCTCTTCATTAACCGAACTCGCAGCTTCTTCATTAACCAAACTCGCAACTTATTTATGCAACCGGACTTGCAACTACTTTGTCAACTGGACTCGCAGCTTTCAAGTCTACTCAGATTCGCAATTTCATTTATCAACCGAACTCGCAGCTTTAAGTGTTGTAGCCGGATACGTATTCTGAAGTTGCAACTGAACTCGCAGTTTAGCAAGAAGGCAGTTTAACAACCCAAAACAAGTCAACTCGGTAATTACCGAGTTGACCCGGGTCAAACTCACGGAGTCTTGGTCTAACAGAAACAAAGATAGAGACAGAATGAAGATTCAGATTGTTCAGACTCGAGTTAATAAACAACTTCCACAATAAACCATTACAACAACATCAACTCTCAACAACAAATCCACAAATTCTAATCCTACACCCATCGTCACAATTACAATAAATCCAAATCCTCAAATCTAAACCTAATCACCTCTTCACATCAATCTTACCCCATCTTCTTACATCTCTATGACTCGAACGAAAAACAAAAGATCTCAGGTGCAAACTTAATTCAAGACAAGATCTATCAAGATCTAATAGCACACATCATCGATCTGTAAAGATAATAACTCTCCTTTTATATTCAAATATAAATAAAGGTTTATAACAACTTTTTTATAACCTTTAATTGTTTTCAATTACTAAGAAACGGATCAAAAATACCAACTCATCACCTACCCGAGACCCCTTATAAAAGGATCTTCAAGACATTTACTTCTTCGATCTTCACACCTTGATGGTTCATTGGTGATGTGCAGTAACTAGAAATGGGGTTAGAATTGATAGATCAAAAGAATGTTTGTTATTCGAGTGTGTAAGTTGCCTACACATGGATTTGAATATTTGTGGTTAATGATATAAGATCTGATGATAGAAGAGGAGTTAGATCTGTTTTTTCTCTCAAATGAGAGCCTAAGAGAATATGGGGCATGCAAATGTGTTTAGGGTTTGAAATCCTTAATTATAAGGATGTGATGAGGGTTATACATTTTGGATTTGGGCCTGACACTCTCTGAACCAAATTGGCTGCGTGATGTATAAATTATTGGGCCAGCTTATATGTGTTGATGGAGCAAATTAGTTTGTTAACTAAGATGGCTGAGTAATGATATGTTGAGACAAAAATGTAAGGTTTATCTATTTTGGACTCGGGTTAACGGATTGAGTCGAGTTTTAAAATAATATTATGAAGGGTAATGTAAACGTGACCGGGTTTTATTACGTGGACGAGCCGTTCTTATGGAATATTTTTGAGCTGATATCCGTTAATGATCATAACACAACAACAAATTCACGAAAAACAACACAACAAACAAAATACACTACACTAAAAATGATCCTTATCAAAATTCACCTTCATTCATAAAGGCTATTATTGAATTTTTAATGACTACAGAGACTTTGTACGATGTTGCATATTTAGGATTGAAGTAGGCTTTTACGGGGCGTGTACTTATTTCGTCTTTGATTCTTTCTTTCTCCACAACGAAGATGACTTGTATTAGTGACAAAGACTTTGATATCTAGTTGATTTTGTGATTATTTCTACCTATACCCACAAAGTAGCCATCACTTTAAGGAGTTACATTGTAGTACTTAGTGTCTCACATAGTTGAGGAGATTTCAAGTGGTGATGTATTTTTTGTATACTTTAGGGTGAGTATATGGTACTCAGAGATTTGTCTATGCACCGTTCCTTTGTCACACGGATAGTACAAGATCAATTCACAAGTGAAGGACTATGCTTCTATCAGTGGTCATCAGTATTAGCCGACAGAATAGATAAGGGGATTTAGATTGGTTTGATCAAGAGAGATTTATAAAGAGATTACCGACATCTTCTCACAGACTATTGATTATGCAATCACGGGTTATGAATCTAAGTAAGCAGTTCTAGTTGGCATACGATGTACACATGTGTAGGATGTTTCCTAAGTTAGTCATCATCCTAGAGGGAGAAATGTGTACATCCGGTACTTAGTTAATTTTTTATGTTACCATTTTGATGTTACAATTTCGACTACACAACAAGATTGTTAGGAAAATATTGTAAACAGACTTAATACTGTTAGTATTAAAGTTAAGTCTGTTAGTTATAGTTAGTACTGATAGTTGAATAGTTAGTACTGTTAGTATAGAAGTTAAGTCTGGTAGAGCAAGTTAAGTCTGCCAGCACTAATGATCAAGAGAGATTTATAAAGAGAGCACCAACATCTTCTCACAGAGTATTGCTTAGGCAATCACGGGCTATGAAGCTAAGTAAGCATGTTTCCAGTTGGCATAAGATGTACACATGTTGAGGATGATTCCTCAGTTAGTCATCATCCTGGAGGGAGAATATGTGTAACATCCTCATTTAGGTTATTATTTGATTTTTTTGTTATCTTTTTGATGTTACAGTTTCGGATATACGCAGACGGGGATAAAATTGCTTTTACTCGGGACTTAGTTGACTTTGGTGAAATAATTTAAATGGGTACATCCGGGACTTAGTTGACTTTTATGCTACCATTTAGACTACATAGAGGGACAAATTGCGTACACTCGAGACTTAGTTGACTTTGGTGTAGCAATGCATATCTACACTTTCCTAGAGGGAGAAAAGTGCATTTCCGAGTCTTAATTGATTTTGGTGCTACGGTTTTGACTTTAAAAAGGAGATAACATGTGTACTTTGGGCTGAAGTAAACCAAAACTGGAATGCTTCCTAAGTGAGACGATGTTGATGATATCACCCCTCCCTTAAGAATGGTGTATTAATTCTTATCATTATCAAGGGTGTCTGTTTAGGAGGGAGCTGAAGATTTCAACAGTATGTTCGTCTATAAGCTAAAGAAATAAAGCTGGAGTATTCAAGTATATCATCGAAGATATTCTCAAGGAATACTGGACTTCATTCTTATCATTTTATTTATTTTTGCTTGTAGGGAACATTGTAACCAATTCACGTATGACGCCATCTTAGAGGGAGATTGTTAGCCTCCCTTTTTAGTGAAGCTAGCGTCTTACACGTGAATTGGACTAGTCTTGGACAATGCGTGTCACGCAGGGGTCATTTATGTAAACTAGAAATAGTTTGCTTTTTCTTTTAGTATAAATATACCTTATGTCTCTCCATGAGGGGTGGTTGGTAAACATTTATATTTCTCATCTTTCTTTTCTTAATCTAATATTTTATAAGTTTTTTCCAACCTCTCTCTAACTTTCTCTCACTACAACCATGCTTTATCTTATGTTCTTTGATCAACTAAGACCCCCCGAATAAGGTGTTTTGATTCGCCCTACAATGACAAAGACTCATGCTCCTGCTCCATCAGCCCCTTCATAGAAGGCCAATCCATCCACTGCTTATTCACCGAAGCCCATGTCTCCTTCTTCTACCATTTTAAGGTCATCGCGTTCGTGCTAATTCAGCTCCAAAGGTAGCATGTACCCTGTAAACAATTTGTCCTTATGCTTCTTAGGCTTCGGCCTTTAAACAATTTATTTTTCTGTTGTGATAGGTTATGTTGGCCGTCTTTGAACAATTTTCTCTGTCCTTGTGACTGATTTTAGTTATATGGGTATCGTAGCCCCCCACGTTTTGCTATCATTAGCTTATTTCGCATCAAATCTTTGACCCCTTGTACATTATTTATAGGGAAGATTATGGGGGACCATAGTCTGACCCCTTATGCATGTTTAACTATTGTCTGAATAATTGTTACATTTTATATTTTCATAAACTAAGGCTCATGTGTGGCCTTATTGAATTTGTAAATTGCACGCCAAGGTTTTCAAGCAGTGATTCGCTTGTAACGGAGGGTTATGACACACTCTATTTTAGCCTAAAAGGTTTTGAACAAAGACCTTTGAGAAGTTAACATGAATTTAATGGATGCTAAGTAATAGAAATAAGGCTTATGTGTGGCCTTACGACATCCTTTTGAACCTTAAAATTTTTAAGTAATTGGTGACTCAAATCTTTGTTATAAATAACAAAACAAAATATTTGAAGGGAATTCATTACTTTCATTAGTTTTGTAGAAAGATTTACATCATTTTGGACATGATAAAATAGTTTGCTACACTTAGTAAATATCCCTTTAACAAAAGGTAGTAGAAATAATGACTTGAAAATTAATAAATTGTAAGCTTTACATGTAAAACTTACGGAGACATGAACCCTTCACTGTATGGATGAGCGAATAATCAAAGGCGTCTGTTATCTTGTAGAGTCCTCCTTCGTATGCTCCACTTATGATGTGAGGTCTTTTCCATACTTGCTTGTGATCGTCTTTGTTGTGGCTCGACAACAATATGAAATCTCCTAAGCTGAATGTGGAATGTCCGCTTCTTGTCTTATGATACCTTCGAAGCTTGTTTTGATAGTAGGCCTCTTTGATTAAGGCCACCTCTTATTCTTCGTTCCTCTTTCTTTCAACCCTTTCCTTTGTTAAGGATTTTTCTTTCTCAGAGGCTAGGTTCGTAACCTTTAGAATTATTGCCTCTGACCCATAAGTTAGAGTAAACGGAGTCTCTTTCTGATTGTTCCTTGGCAGAGTCCTGTGTACCCACATGATCTAAGGTAGATCGTCCACCCATCTTTGTTTGCTTCGAACCAGTTGCTTTTTGATGTAGTTCATAATTTCCACATGCTCTGTGATTTGGGAGAAAGATTGGTGTATTTTTAATCCTTTACAAAAGTCTGCAAAACTTCCTTCTATAAACTACTTATCGTCCTTCGAAGTGATCGTATGACGCACTCCGAATCTGCATATCACATGCTCTCATATAAACTTCTCTATCTATCTTTTGTTTACTATGGTTAGAGGTTTTTTCTCTACCCACTTGGTGAAATGTTCGACGGCTATAACCAAGAACTTCAAGCTTCCCGAAACCATTGGTAGGGGTCCCACGATATTGATTCCCCAATGACTAAATGGCCAAGTATTGTTAAGCGTTGTTACATCATTATTCGGCATCTTTGTTGCTGAAGAGTACGTTTGGCACCATGTGCAGTCTTGGATTGTCTTTGCCACATCCCTATACATTTATGGCCAATAGTAACCTTTCTTCGTAACCTTGATAACCATGGAACGAGGTTCCATATTAAATCCGCAGGAACCATCATGTATGTCTTCTATGACGTTTTTAGCCTGCGAAAGGCCTATAACGAATCCATGGTTGTTAGAATAAGAAATCACTAGCTAACAAAGAATGATCCGGAGGTCGGGGAGGATTGAACAAATAGAAAGCCATATTATTTAGAGAGAGAAGGGAAGATGTGTGTTTTCTAGAGAGAGAAACACACACACCTTATTACAAAATTATGAATCCTCACCCCTCCATGGAAGTATGGAGGGGGTATATATAGGTCAAGACAAGGGACACTATACTATCTTAACAGTTATAGTCCCTGTAGTTCTTGCCTAATGAAAACTAATGTAATTCCGATATGTCACCATATTTTAAGGCTAACAATCTTCCCCCAATATGTGGACATATGGAATTACTTACAATGTTCCTATCTTGTACAAATACAACATAAATAACGTCTTCCAAAGCGCTTCCAAAGCTGAAGATGTCTTCGAAGTTCTCCTGGTCTTGAAACTTGTACTCCAGCTTGGATCTTCATTGTCTTTACTTGTACAGGAACCATTGTAGTATGCATGAACTGGATTAACTTCCCCCCAATTCATGCAGCATGTCTTGAAAAGCTTTCTTCATAGACTCCTTTTTGGCGAAGTTTCTGAATCAGCTTCCCCCCAAACCAACATCCCTATCTTAAGCAGATTCTGAAACTTTGTTGTAGCTTGAACAATCTTCTACTTGTCATTGACGTGCACAGCGGAATTTTGTAGAAGTCAAACCACACCAACGACCACTGCTTCTTGTCATTAAGGCTTGGTGAATATTCGTTCTGGGGTGCATGCGAGAAATCAGCAACTGTTCTTCTCACGTTTTCAGAATACTTCACAAACCATTCTAAGTAAAGTAGTATACACTACTTCCCCCTGGAAGTTGACATGGTACCATCAAAGTCAACTAAGTCCCGGATGTACACATTTTCCCCCATGATGGTTGCGAACTCTCGGAAGCATCATTGTCGTGTACGTCCATATACTCAAGAAGTTCTTGTCATAAGCACAAATCTTGATACACAAAAGAATCATAACCCTCTTGACTTCACAAACCGTAGAGGAGATGAAGCAAGAATCAAGAACACTTGGTATAATCAGGGTCTTGTATATGAATGTCATCGAAGAACTTTGAAGATTTTGCTTAGACTGTGAAGTATCTTTGTCTTGGAATAGCACAAAAATACCTGTGAGAAGTGCTGATTACATCTCAACCTTTATACTCTCTGGCTAACTTACCAACCTCATATTTTGTCTGCTATTGTAGTGATTACTTGGTGAAGTAAACCCGATATTCCAAACTTGAAACTTAAGTAAAATCCCCTAAATTTGTTACTTAATCTTGCACTATTGTTTATTGAAGAACGGTGTAGAAGAAAATCTCTAAGTACCTTATACCCAACATCAAAAGTATCAGAAGTACAACACCTCTTGGACTTATCCACATCGACATCTGCGTGTGACACTAAGTACTACAACGTAACTCCTTTAAGTGATAGTTGTCCAGGTCTTCATCCAACCACCCCTTGACCGCTGGAAACCAATCACAACAAGGTGTTAGTAATGACGTCTTGGTAAGCATGGAAGGGGTTGAAGAATTAAAAAGAAATGTATGGATAAAGGGTCTAAAGAAAGAAGCCCTCCATACAACTTAGGCAGAAACCGGGTCAATACATATGCTGTCAGAATTACAATGTTGATTGCTCGTAATCCAAATCTCTAGCCATTTTGTCATTTAAGTGAATCGGTATTTTGAGATTCTTTTGGATAAAGTTTTGGTTATTTGTGTGGTGTGTTGTTTGGTGATATATTAATTCTCAAATTCAGTCATATGCCCAAGTCCGGATCACATGCCCACCGTCGCAGTAAATGTCGAAATTTTTTCGGAAAATAGGTGTTTCAAAAACGAGGGTTTTCTTTGAGAATGTTAGTCAAACCGCTGCCAAAATGTTAGCAAACCGCCGCCATATAATATAGCAAACCGCCGCCAAACTTTGATCTCAAACCGCCGTCAAATTTTAAAGCAAACCGCCGCCTGTTTTTATCCAAACCGCTGCCTACATTATATTAAGCAAACCGCCGCCTAAGGCAAACCGCCGCCTAGGGCAAACCGCCGCCTATGAACTTTGTCAAACCGCCATGGATTTTTTAATTTGGGCAGAGTAACATTTCATTTTGTTCAATAAAATAAGCAACCCGCTACACCTGTTCAAACCGCCGTGTATCTTTAAAATAATCAAACCGCCGCTTAAATTGGCAAACCGCCGTGTTCTTTTAGCAAACCGCCGGCTATATAATTGATTATTTAAAGCAACCCGCCTTTGACCTGGTCAAACCGCCGGCTACTTTTTCCTTAAAACACGAATCTTGTTCCCTCTGTTTAACATGTAGATCGAGGAAAGAACAAGATTAACAGCCAAATAAGCCCAAATTTTTTTGAGCCGTAGGCTTTTTCCACAAAATAAGCCACGAAAATTTGAGCTTATACACCACATAATCAGTAGATTAACAACACGAATTCCCCCTGTGCTCTGGTGCCAATTGTTAGCATAGATTCACCCTTAGAACAACGGATCCGGAGGGATGGTAAAATGAAAGAGATGTGTAGCCATTATTATAGAGAGAAAGGAGATGAAATAGGAAGAGGTGTGTGCTTGAGAGAAAACACACACACTTTCACCTTACAAAAGTGAGCTTCACCCCTCCATGGAAGTATGGAGGGGGTATTTATAGTCCCGGGTTTGACTAGCTAAACTAACCCGACATGACTATAAATGATAAATGTAATTCCGGATTAGTCAACATATTTTAGGGCTAACAATTGTTAATGCAATACACAAATAATTTACCCATCCACATGGTATCAGCCAAAGATACAATCCCTAAACCCTAACTTCATTCTGACGATCCCTAAATCTCCAAAACACCTCAAAAATTTTCATCCCTGTTTTCTTTTTCATTAGTTAATAAGTCCAAATCTTTGTGTTGGTGATTTGTGCTTAAGTCACAAATCCACCCAAGTGTTACATTGTTGTTCGTGCTTAGGTCACGAGCCTGTTATTTTTGTTTTGTTCTCTATCCATTTATTATTATTACCTCCTCCTCGAAGATCTTCTTATAGTTTTATCATCTGGGTGTTTGTTAATTTTGATTGAAGGGTCATCAGATATTAATATTAATCTCTTCAAAGTCAAAGATTAAAATGCAATCTGATCTTGGAAAGTTATTTATTGGTCAGGGAAATCATGTGGGAAACAATACGAATGAATTGCTTGGTCACTTGGGTAGTTTTGGTTTCACAGGTTTGACCCCTTTAGCAAATTCTAATGTTACTAGCATGCATGGCTCAACTACTAGTTTTGTCCCACCTTATAAGCCTGTTGCATATCATGGCAATTATTGTAGTGTTAAACAACTTGTTTTACCTCCATGTCTGGTCTGACAATATGTTATTGGTCTAAGAGTTAGACCACCGGGACTTGTACAGCTAGCCCAACCTAATACTACCACTGGATACCCCGTTGCTCAGCCCATGAATACGGGGACCGCAGTTCTCTCGGGTCAGCCGACTACCTTAGCACATGCTTTTAATACCAAGACACTTCATGATCCCTGATAAGTGCTTAATTACACATATCTTTTACCTCTAAAAACGAGCTTAAATGACCAAAA
>BQNB010010641.1:0-23179 GCA_026074375.1 Tanacetum coccineum
TAAAGTGTTTCAAAAGTTCACTTTTTAAGTTTTTGTTTTTTTTTGAAAAAAACTTTCATGTTTTTAAATGGAAATTTGATGAAATGTGCTCCACTATACACATTCTCTCATTCAGCTTCTCAAGTGCTTCAAAAGTGCATTATTTAAGTTTGCATGTTTTTATAAAAAAAACTTCCGAAAAATCCCTCTTGTTGTACATTTTCTCTCTTTCTTACTTTTTACACCCTTACAACCGATTAAAGCATCAACATCTTGAATTTTATTATGTTTTACGTTCTAAAAGTTATACCATTCATTCTTGAATACTTTTCTCTTATGTGAGATCGACTTGGACATGGTCTCGAGTTTTATTTCAAAACTCAAAATCAAATCGATAACCCATAAACTTCAACAATACCTTGGCGGCTTAACGAGATGGTTACAATATGATAATATTTGCCAGTTTTCTCATCCACTTGCTATGGTGTCTAAGTTTACTATAAGGTCATTCACATCAATCTCGCCACACATGCGATATAATGTATACTGACGATAAACATTCAAAAATTGATGTTGTCACGTAAGTATCACGTGGCATTAAATTTTCACCTCTATTTATATATTAATAACTAACCTTACTTCCCTCAACATTCAATCCATGACTAACATTTGTATTTTTATTTTCATACGTTTATGGCACTAGTGTCTTTCAACGATACAATTTGTTTTGAGCATAATTCTTAACCGCTACATGCCGGTAAATGGTCAAATCGGTGGTCTTTATCCTTTTATGTTCCTTTTTAGGGTTTAATCATAAGCTCGATTGCATATGAATCAAGAGAAATTGACCCTACTTCTTCATGATGAGGACCATGTATCAAAGCTTCTTATATCCTTGATGGAATTAGGTTGGTAATGAGGTGTCATTTTATATACTTTTTTGGGGTCATTTAACCCCTAAAATTATGCAAATATGCCCAATTATTGTACTTAATCGTTTCTTTTTGATGTTTTAGCATTTGGGAAGCATTTGAAAGAAAAGCACGTGACTTGGGCTTGATTCGGGAAGAAACTGGACAAATACACAACACTTCAAGCTTGTGACTTCTAACGCCTTCACCAAAAGTGCATAGAATGTGGAATTTTTAATTAAAGTTTTTACTTCTCAGGTCGTGGAGAAGGCGTCAGAATTTACTACTAACGTCATTAGGATTGCATGGCGATGACGTCAACCCGAAGAGTGACGACGTCACACTAGCCGATAAAGAGAAGCCCATAGATGATTCGGCAGGCTGACAATGTCAAGAAACCCTAGTGACGCCGTCAGACCTAATTTCATATGTATACAAACCCTATTTTTCATATAAACAAGAGGAAAAATGGGAGGAACTTTAGTAGCAACTATATTGGTCGAATTTTAGGGTTTTTAAACCCTTTTGTACTCATTGATACTCCATGTTTAATTGAAGTGAAGTTCTTTTACCTTTTTAATCATTTAATATATCTATGTGCTGTTTGATTAATCGTTTTTCGCTTTTAATTAACATGCTTGACTAAATCTATATGTGTTTACTTATGATTGCATGAAACCTAGTTGTTAAAACTCTTTTATTATTGCTTCTTGTTAGTGGTGTGCGCGTTAGGATTTAGAAAACTAGCTATTTCATCTTCATATCATTGCATACGTCTAGGGAAACGCGATTAGGTTAGAGGATACATGTGATTAGATCTTCATATCTAGGTCACCTTGGGGTAAATTCTGAATTAGGTATTTATTGCACGTGAATTTACTATTAGACGTGAGCGGTGTCTACAGGTAACCACCGTCTAGGTTGTCATGTAGACAGCAGACTTGACCAACCCGCTGCTGAATTAGGGAATACTTACACTGTGAGACTCCGTAAATTCTATTAAAACTTGAGCCATGTTAAGAATTAATATCCGTTTCGTGCCCTACGTAATTTAATTTTTCAGAAAAGTATCCCGAATGATGTAGAATTATTTTTATTCTAATCGTTTTTGCTTCATGGTTATGCCTTAACTCTCGTTATATTTTATGTTTGTACCTGTTAGCCTCAAAAGTACCCACTTATTCTATAATTATACCCTATATGTTAAAGTTTACTAATACTAAAAATTTATTTTGTAATTATACCACCTCATGGTGGTGTGACATCATTTAGGGAAGTTTCTAAGACACTTAACTTAGACTATTGCATAAAATGCATGCTCAATTCATATAAAACCTCTAGCCATCTCATTTTCTCATAGTTGCTTGAAAAAAAACATTTTTCTTCCTTGTTCACTTCTCATTGCCGTTCCAAATAGCACCATAAACACCATTTTCTTAAAAAATAACTAGTTAAATGCTACACCAAACAAAGCACCATTGTTAGTATTGTTTTTCTTGATATTTAATCACCTTTAAAAACATATTTTCAAGAAGATTAGGGGCTAAATTAGGGAGTTGTTTAGAAGGGTTATGCATGTATTGGTGATGATGTACTAGTTGAAGATTGGTGGTTTTTATTGTTACTAGATTGGTTTGGTTGGTTTTATTGTTTTTGGTAAAATCTTGCAAGAATTATTTCTAGGGTTATAAGTTGATATTCTTTGGGAGGCGAATACAAAGAAAAGAAAAGATTTCTATCTAAAGTTCAAGATGTGCGCCGCACTTATAACATTGTGCGCCGCACTTTCCTTTGAAGCCAAAGACCGCCGCACTTTGCCCAAGTGCGCCGCACTTCCTTCAAAAGTCAAAGAATTAAAGTCTCGGTCAAAGAAGTGCATTAACTCCTCAAGTGCGCCGCACATTTTACTAAGTGCGCCGCACTTCCCTTCGAAGAATTAAATGATACCAGCATTAACACCTCAAGTGCACCGCACTTATTTGTAAGTGCGCCGCACTTGGCCCTTGAAAAAGCCCTTTATAAAGCCCCTTTGCATATCATATCTCACACATACTCTCACACACAATCCCCATCGTTTAGAACTTAGACAGGGGTGGTGTTGTTGGTGATTAAGGCCTGAGAACCTTTTTATCCAAACCACCTTCGTTAACATAATTCATCACCACCATTAGAATCAAAGTTCTTGAAGAAGTTGGATAGTCTTGGTTGAAGTTCATCATTGTTCTTAGGTTTTGATCCATCAAAGAAGCATAGTTGTAGTGTTATTTCGAATCTATAAGCAATTGTGACGGAATTGTTCATAGTTTCCGGATTTTGCTTTGAATATAATAAAGTGTTCTTGGGAAATTCTTGTGAAATCACCATACTTTGCTCTTGGAATTGGTATGAATCTTGTTACTCTTTTGAATATAATCTTTGTTGAATCCATGATGAATGTTATGTGTTTTGTTACTTTGATCATGGAGTAGTTTCTTATGTTTGTTGGGCGATATGTGGATCTTTGATATGGAGTGTTTGGATATGTGTTTATTGAGTTGGTAAAACATATTTAATACAAGAATATAGGCCGAAAGGGTTCTTTTATACATGCATTCTATCAATCCATCTAATATATTGGTTATAATAACCTATAAAGGCTAAAATGATTTGTTGTTATTAATCGATATAATCACTTGTTATATTTAAAGGCCAAAAGGATTTATAACTTGTGATAACTCTATTTTCTAAACTTATAAACACTATTCCAAACACATCATTATCTAAGTGATCATTGCCTAAACAAACATACTTCAATCATTTGCTTGAATCATCTTTTCATTGCTTTCTTTGCATTATTCGATATATGCTCGTCTTGGTTAATTTTGATACATGGACAATCATCTTAGACCATTAGTACCTTAATACAAACTGTGAAAACTTTAATTCCTGTGGAACAACCTGGACTTACCTAAAGCTATACTATACACGAACGGGTAGACTTCCGGAGTGTTGTGTTTTTAGTAAAAATTGGTATTTCTAGTATTATAAATTTAAAAGCTTGGAAAACACACATCAGATTTGTTTAGAAGGGTTATGCATGTATTGGTGATGATGTTCTAGTAGAAGATTGGTGGTTTTTATTGTTACTTAATTTGTTTGGTTGGTTTTGGTAAGGACTGTTTTTAGACCAGTAGGTAATCAGGTCATTTATGAACTTTTTTGGTAATGAGACCCCTGTGAAAGTGGATAGAAATATAGGTTTATGTATTAGGTCCATGTGGTTCTTTGGATAGATTCATATCTCTTCCGGATGAGTGAGATACGACTGATTTACTAAAACTAGTCGAATCAGACCTAGTGTTAGGAAATGGAGCTAAACTCCATGTCTTTATGCAGATTCTTTGAAAAAAAATCATGATACCTGTATAAGACACATAGAGGTATCACCTCCAATTGGCCTCACATAAATTGCATTTGTAGAATTCAAAATGCGTCCGTTTTTGTAAGCTACATAAATTTGTCACGCGTTGTTTGGTACAGTTTTAAAAAGTTAAATAGATTAGTGTGTGTAGAAAGATTTTTGACTTGGGAAGTTCAAGATAAATCAATGGTGACCTAGGTATATGTCTTAAGATCACATAGCCATTTGGATGGAGTGTTAACCATTTTAGATGGGTGAGAAATCACCATTTTACTAAAACGGGTCATTTTGCGCAACCTGAATTTGAAACCTTAATAAGTCCAAAATTTTGTAGACTAACACTCAAATTAGTAAAACTGTAGCTTCTAGGTATTTAGTCAACTTAAACTTTTCTATGTGTTTCATCCTGATCAAATGTACGGTTTAGAAGATAGGTTAAAAATGGTAAAGGAGAAAATTTCAAAAAATGATATGCACTTGTATTGAAGGGTAATTTTGTAATTTCACCCAAGTCATAACATTTTTAGGCAGTAGGCCCTACATTTCTGGAAAATAGACCCGTAAGTGAAAACTCCATATTTTTATCAATTACGGATTTTAAAATTTTAGTGAATAAATGATATAGTTAGAAGTAAAACTAAGGTGGACACTTGTAGAAGTTATTGATTAAGAGGCAAGCTTAAGACAAGTCTTAGAGGTCATATTAACTCAGATTTAGACTTGTGTTTTGGGTAAGTTAATCTATAAACTTTAGGACACAATGATATACTTGTTCTGATTAAAGAAAAGTGTCTTATACAATTTTCCTTTCTATTTCATTTCTATTTGTGTGAGTATTAGTTGGTTATTTTTCTAAGGTGTGCCATTTATTTTAGGTCGCACTTAGGGATTGATTTACTTCAGCTTCTATCTTATTGTTTTTGCTGAATCGCATAAGGTGAGTTTCATAGCCCCTTTTTTCTATTACTTATTTTATTAAATGTGGGGGAGATTACATGCTTGATTTCACTTTGTACACAAGTACATTTTAAAATTGTATGCTATTCCGTGATCATATTATTGCCTAAGTACCCTTTGCCGCTAAGTCCCCTATTATCATGAGCCGTTAATTACTAGAGTAGTAAACGTGAATGTAGTGGATAGATCTATCGGGACTGACAATCCCCATCATGAATTATGGTTTCATGTTGACCATGGGAGCGTTTTACATTTAAAGTAATTTGTAGGATGTTTGGCAACATCTGTATATGTTTTGGGGCACAAACCTCAATTATTGGTTTGATCGTAATGCATGTTAAGATTCGTTGTCATGAGCTTATGGCAATAATATATGTTTTCATTTAGACTTGGTGAATTTGTTTCTCTTGTCTATACTATTAAATCTTATGATCCATACTTTATTTACTGTTAAACCTATGAATTCACTCAACAATTTTGTTGATGTTTTAGCATGTTTTAATCTCAGGTCCTAAGGTGTGATTTTTGGATGGGAGCCGCATGGATATCATGAAGACGGATTGTGTGTTTTCTTTCATTCGATGCCAACTGTCAAGCTAGTTTTATTAAACTAATGTCATCTTTTGAACTATGTTGTTTGGTTAAAATTATGAAGGTTGGAACTTTTAAGTCATTTTGAAAACTGTTGGGATCAAAACTGAAACTCTGATATTTTACGATGCATCGAATGTAACTTATTTGAAAACGTTTTTCATGGTCGTCTTACCGTATTACTTTGCATGAGTGTGCTATGAACTCACACCCCAAATGTTACCGTTCGCTGCTGTCAGAGTTTTAGGTGTGACAAGATTGGTAGCCAGAGCCAAGGATAGAGGGAACCGGTCAATTTTTTTAAACCAAGTCTAACACCAAATTTTTATTAAAAATATTCTTTTTATTTCATTATCAAAATACAGAATTCGACCCATCGCATTATTCCGTATTCGCGCACTAGCATCTTCCCTGATCCTTAATAACTATCCCCGAATAATAATAATTGTATTATTATGATATATATAATACTTGGTTTATTTTTGATCTCGTCCGACATCTTATACGTGCTGCTATTTACTTCTTTATCGAGGTCACTATATAGATGTTGACCATTCTGTTTATTAGATGTTTTATCTAGTAAAACGCATCACCGAGTTTACTTTATAAAATTTTAAATTTTATAACCAAATCAAAAATATTTATTTATTATTTAAATGTATTAATATATTTCTTTTGTAGCATCATGGCGATTTTATCGGTTACATGTCAATACTCTGCTATATTATGCAAGCTACTCTATAGATTGTCATTATCTTACAAACATTTTGTAACCATCCTATAAAACCATTTGATACTACCTTATACATTACTTTGGTTTGACGAAAATGAGCATGTTATTGTTATTCCTTAATTATACATAGCTTGATCACCTATGTATAATTCAAGAATAACCATTTTATACTGAGAAAAGTCATCTTAAAAATCTATTGAAATTAAATTTCTGTTTATACTTTTGAATAGCAAAATTCTACGTATATATAAATATTGCATGTATCTTCACCTTTTCCCGAATGCGCCAATCGTTTCCATGGTTGTTTATATTATCGTTCTATCTCACCTCTTTCATATCTATCATGTATCATGACTTAACATACTCTTACAAATTTTTACTGAATTGTTTATTTGTACTGTTGACAGAACCATGCCGCCACGAAAAGTAAGGAGAACTACTTCACCAAGAAGGTCGAGGAGAGATGCTGTTGAAAGACTCATTGCTGACAGAGTGGCTGAAGCCATTAATGAACATGAGAGAAATCGACCTAACCCAGCCAATGCTAGAGGAACTGTGAATGTGCAGAGTTGTTCGCACAAGACTTTTATGAATGGAAAACCTTACCCTTTTAATGGAACGGAGGGTGGTGTTGGTTTAAGGCGTTGGATAGAGAAGTTAGAACATGTGTTTGAAATTTGCAAGTGTGCCGAAGAAGATAAAGTTATGTTTACTACTTTTGAGGGTTATGCTTTAACATGGTGGAACAGAAATGTGCACACCCAAGGGCTCGTTAATGCAAACCGTATTCCCTGGACTGAATTCAAGATGATGATGACTATGGAATACTGCCCAACAACAAAAATCTAAAGGATGGAGCAAGAGCTTTGGACTCTGACTCTGAAAGGAGATGACATCAAGGAATATAATAATCATTTCCATGAGTTGGATTTGATGTGTCCTGATTTAGTGCCAACTGAAAAGAAAAAGGTTGAGAGGTATATTCGAGGGTTTCCTAAAAGAATCAAAGGAAATATCACTTCGTCAAAGCCTACAACTCTTCATGATGCGATCAATGTGGGTCGTGAATTGGTCGAGCAAGCAGTTCAGGGTAGAGCTGCAAGAATTGGTGAAAGCAACAAAAGAAAATGGGAAGAACATCAAAGGAACACCAACAACAACAGCAACAACCACAACAACCGAAATCGTAATTTCAACAATCAGCACCAACAACAAAATAGGAGGCATGAAACTACTATGGCTTATGTTGCAGCCCCAGCTGAGGGTAGGGGCTACACTGGGACTCTACCATGGTGTAATAGGTGCAAGTCACGTCATCAGCAAGGTTTGTGTCCTCCTAAGTGTGGTAAATGTAATAGGCTTAGGCCTCAAGAGAAGGATGGTCGAACAAGGATGCCAACAGCAGCAGGTGGCAATTTCTTGCAGAATGTGGCGTGCTATGGTTTTAAAGAGAAGGGACACTTCAGGAACAAGTGTCCAAAGGGAAGAAATCAATAGAATGAAGGAGCTCATGCGAGAGCTTATGTAATGGGGACTGAGAACTCGCAACAGAATCTGAATGTAGTCACGGGTACGTTTCTCCTTAACGATCACTACGCTTGTATTCTATTTGATTCGGGTGCTGAAGAAAGTTTTGTGTCTACTGCGTTTACTCCTTTTATTGATATTGCCTCGGCCGCATTAGGCACTAGTTATGAAGTATAATTAGCCGATGGAAAGGTTGTTAGCACCAACACCATTTTACATGGTTGTACATTAGCTTTGTTTAACCATGTGTTCAAGATAGACCTGTTGCCAACCCAATTAGGTAGTTTTGATGTCATAGCTGGAATGGATTGGTTGTCATACCACCGTGTTGTCATAGTTTGTTACAAGAAGATAGTTCGTATTCCACTACCAAATGGTGAGATATTAGAAATTCAAGGTGAAAGACTAGAAAAAGTTCTGAAACTCCTTTCGTGTATTAAGGCTGATGAGAAGAAGCCTGAAGACATTTGTATTATCCGTGACTTCCCCGAAGTATTTCCAGATGACTTGTTAGGTTTACCTCCTATGCGTGAGATATAATTTTGGATCGACCTGATTCCAGGCGCGTTGCCAGTTGTAAAGTCGTCATACCAATTAGCACCTTTAGAAATGTTAGAATTGTCGAATCAACTTAAAGAGCTTTAAGAGAAAGGCTTTATTCGGCCAAGTCATTCACCATGGGGAGCACCTGTGTTATTTGTCAAGAAGAAAGACGGTGCTATGAGAATGTGTATTGACTACCGAGAACTGAACAAGCTGGCTATAAAGAACCGTTACCCCCTCCCCAGAATTGATGATTTGTTTGATCAATTACATGATGCGTATTGTTTCTCCAAGATAGATCTTCGTTTAGGATATCATCAGTTAAGAGTTCAGGAAGAAGACATACCGAAAACCGCATTTAGAATACGATATGGGCACTTTGAGTTCATGATCATGCCATTCGGGTTAACGAATGCACCAGCAATATTTATAGACTTAATGAATCGCGTCTGCAAGCCGTACTTGGACAAATTCATAATTATGTTCATTGACGACATCCTTATCTACTCAAAGTCAGAAGAAGAGCATGAATTTCACCTGAAGACGATTTTAGACTTGCTCAAGAAATAGAAGTTGTACATCAAATTCTTTAAGTGTGAATTTTGGTTACAAGAAGTCCAGCTCCTAAGACACGTGGTCAACCGAGATGGTATCCATGTGGAACCTAGCAAAGTTGAGTCGGTTAAGAACTGGAAGACCCCTGAGTCACCCATGGAAATCCGTTCATTTCTAATATTAACAGGTTATTACCGAATGTTTATTGAAAATTTATCCAAGATCACAAAGCCTCTCACCCTGTTGACTCAGAAGAATAAGGCGTATGTGTGGGGCGACAAGCAAGAAGAAGCCTTCCGTATCCTGAAGAAGAAGTTATGTAATGCTCCTGTGTTAGCACTCCCAGATGGACCAAACGACTTTGTAGTCTATTGTGATGCGTCAAACCAAGGGTTTGGGTGTGTGCTAATGCAGCGAGGCAAAGTGATTGCTTATGCATCGAGATAGTTGAAAATGAACGAGAAGAACTATACCACCCACGACTTAGAATTGGGTACGGTCGTGTTTGCGCTTAAAATCTGAAAACATTATCTTTATTGGACAAAAAGTGTTATTTACACTGATCACAAGAGTCTTTAGTACATCTTCGATCAGAAGGAATTGAATATGCGTCAAAGGCGGTGGATTGAATTACTTGGCGACTACAAATGTGAAATCAAATACCATCTAGGCAAGGCAAATGTAGTGGCGGATGCCTTGAGTATAAAAGAAAGACTTAGGCTGATACGAGTGCGTGCTATGAGCATGACTATCTAATCTGGCCTCAAGGCTAAGATTTTGGAAGCTCAAAGAGAAGCTTCCTAGGACTTCAAAGCTCTAGCGGAGTGGCTACGGGGATTAGACGCTCAGTTTGAAAGAAGGGATGATGGTGGAATTTACTTTGTTGATCGAATTTGGATTCCATCAGTTGGAGGTATAAGAAAGCTAATCTTGGATGAAGCTCACACTTCAAAGTACTCAGTACATCCGGGTGCAGACAAAATCTAATATGACTTGCGGGACTTGTATTGGTGGCCTGGTATGAAGAAAGATATTGTTAAGTACGTTAGCAAGTGCGTAACTTGCTCTAAGATTAAGGCAGAACACCAAAAGCCCTCAGGACTACTTCAGCAACCTGAAATTCCTGAGTGGAAACGAGAGAAAATAACGATGGACTTAGTCACAAGATTACTGATTGTAAGTTTTAAACACACGTAAAATATATATAAAATATAACCTTAAGAGTAATTAAGAAAGTTACCAAGATTCGTGAGGATTTTAAAATGGAGAAGTTAGTAAGAATCTATATCAATGAGATTATGGCTAGACACGGGGTGCCTGTACCAATCATTTCAGATCGTGATGGCCGATTCTCGTCACACTTCTGGCGAGCTCTTCAGAAGGCGTTGGGTACGAGGCTAGACATGAGTACCGCTTACCATCCTCAGACCGATTGTCAGAGTGAGCATACTATTCAGACATTAGAAGATATGCTTAGGGCATGTATTATGGACTTTGGAGGCAGTTAGGAAACTCACCTCCTATTGGTTGAGTTTTCATATAACAATACTTACCACAAGAGCATTAAATGTGCACCTTTTGAAGCACTGTACGGGCGTAAGTGTAGGTCACTAGTGATATGGGCAGAAATAGGTGAAAGTCAACTAATTGGACCTGAAATTGTACAGGAGACCATAGAGAAGATCATGCAAATCAAGGAGAGGTTGAAGACGGCCCGAGATCATTAGAAAAGTTATGTTGATAAGAGGCGTAAACCTCTTGAATTCAATGTCGGTGACCGTGTGTTACTTAAAGTATCTCCATGGAAAGGAGTTGTAAGATTTGGTAAGAAAGGAAAACTATCGCCACGATATGTGGGACCGTTTGAAATAGTGGATCGTGTTGGTCCCGTGGCCTATCGTTTATAATTACCCCAAGAGCTAAGATGCGTTCGTGACACATTTCATGTGTCAAACCTCAAGAAATGCTTAGCAGACTCAGACTTGCAAGTGCCTTTAGAGGAGATCAAGATTGATGACAAGTTGTACTTCATATAGGAACCTGTCGAGATTATGGATAAAGATGTGAAAAAGCTAAAGCGAAGTTGGATTTCCCTGGTCAAAGTCCGTTGGAACTCTCGGCAAGGAGCTAAATTTACTTAGGAGCGAGAAGATCAGTTCAAGGCCAAGTACCCGCACCTTTTCGACTCTACCTCGTCCGCTCCCGTCGCCAGTTGAACTCTAGGGACCAGAGTTCCCTTAGGGGGATTGACTGTGAGACTTCGTAAATTCAGGTAATTAATATATTCATATTTTTTACCTTAAAGTAAATTTATACTTTTACTTTTGAAAATATTAAGCGTCTTATTATCTACTCAATTAGCAAATCTTCGTTTCTATTAAAACTTGAGCCGTGTTAAGAATTAATATCTGTTTCGTGCCCTACGTAATTTAATTTTCAGAAAAGTATCCCGAATGATGTAGAACTATTTTTATTCTAATCGTTTTTGCTTCATGGTTCCGCCTTAACTCTCGTTATATTTTATGTTTATACCCGTTAGCCTAAAAACTACCCACTTATTCTATAATTATACCCTAAATGTTAAAGTTTACTAATACTAAAAATTCATTTTATAATTATACCACCTCATGGTGGTGTGGCATCATTTAGGGAAGTGTCTAAGACACTTGTCTTAGACTTTTGAATAAAATGTATGCTAAATTCATATAAAACCTTTAGCCATCTCATTTTCTCATAGTTGCTTGAAAAAAAAAACGTTTCTCTTCCTTGTTCACTTCTCATTGCCGTTCCAAATAGCACCACAAACACCATTTTCATAAAAACAAAATTCACTAGTTAAATGTTACACTAAACAAAGCACCATTGTTAGTATTGTTTTTCTTGATATTTAATCACCTTTAAAAACATCTTTTCAAGAAGATTAGGGGCTGAATTATGGAGTTGTTTAGAAGGTTTGTGCATGTATTGGTGATGATGTTCTAGTTGAAGATTGGTGGTTTTTATTGTTACTTGATTTGTTTGGTTGGTTTTGGAAAAATCTTGCAAGAATTATTTCTAGGGTTATAAGTTGATATTAGCTTGGATAAAATGGTGATTGAGGGCTGAGATTTTGGATAGGTTGGATTTTTTTGTGTATTGTTAATTCAAAGTAAAGAGGAATAAGGTTGTGTTAAGTTCTACTAATTTTCTCTTCATTTTTGTAAGTATTAGACTTTGAATTTTTGATTTTTCTTGATTATTATGGCCATGAACTTTTGAGTTGATTCTGGAAATTTATGATGTTTGTGTTTATTAATGTGTTAAAAAACCAAGTGTGGCATTGTATAGAGTTTTTGTGGAATTGGAATGAGGTTTGGATTGGTTTTAGGGACTGTTTTTAGACCAGTAGGTAATCAAGTCATTTACGAAAAAATTTTGGTAATGAGACCCCTGTGAAAGTTGATAGAAATATAGGTCCATGTGGTTCTTTAGATAGAGCCGTATCTTTTCCGGATGAGTGAGATACGGCCGATTTACTAAAACTAGTCGAATCAGACCTAGTGTTATGAAATGGAGCAAAACTTCATGTTTTTAAGGAAACTCTTTGAAAATAAATCATGATACCTGTATAGGACTCATAGAGGTATCATCTCCAATTGGCCTCACTTAAATAGCATTCGTAGAATTCAAAATGCGTTCGTTTTCGTAAGCTACATAAATTTGTCACACCTTGTTTGGTACAGTTTTGAAAAGTTAAATAGATTAGTGTTTATAGAAAGATTTTTGACTTGGGAAGTTCTGGATAAATCAATGGTGACCTAAGTAAATTTTATCAATTACGGATTTTAAATTACACGCTTTCAAAGATGGGTAAATTTTAGAATTTTAGTGAATAAATGATATAGTTAGAAGTAAAACTAAGGTGGACACTTGTAGAAGTTATTGATTAAGAGGCAAGCTTAAGACACGTCTTAGAGGTTATATTAACTCAGATTTAGACTTGTGTTTTGGGTAAGCTAATCTATAAACTTTAGGACACAATGCCATACTTGTTCCGATTAAAGAAAAGTGTCTTATACAATTTTCCTTTCTATTTCATTTCCATTTTTATGAGTATTAGTTGGTTATTTTTATAAGTTGCATCATTTATTTTAGGTCAAACTTAGGGGGTTGATTTACTTCAGCTTCTATCTTATTATTTTTTCCAAATCGCATAAGGTGAGTTTTAGAGCCCTTTTTTTATTACTTGTTTTATTAAACTGTATGCTATTTCATGATCATATTATTGCCTAATTACCCTTTTCCGCTAAGTCCCCTATTATCATGAGCCATTAATTACTAGAGTAGTAAACGTGAATGTTGTGGATAGATCTATCAGGACTGATAATCCCCGTCATGAATTATGGTTTCATGTTGACCTTGGGCGCATTTTACATTTAAAGTAATTCGTAGGATGTGACATGGATACAAAACACCTATTCGAAGGGTCTTGGTTGATCAAAGAACAAGATATAAACCATGTTGTTAGTGAGAGAAAGTAGAGAGGGTGAAGAGAAATATGTGTTTATTAGATTGGAAAGAGAAACTATAAATTACACAATTCTTCCACACCCCCTATGGAGAGTCATAGGGGGTATTTATAGGCCTAATACATTCTAACTATCCCACGTATACAATAATAAACCATGTGTGTCACGCAGTGTCCATAGCTAGTCCAATTCATGTGTAAGACGCCAGCTTCACTAAAAAGTGAGGCTAACAATCTCCCTCCAAGATGGTGTCACACGCGAATTTATTACAATGTTTCCTACAAGCAAAAATAAAGCAAAATAATAAGAATGAAGTCTAGCATTCCTTGAGATTGTCTCCAATGACCTTGATCTTCTTGAATACTCCAGCTTTATTTCTTTAACTTGTAGACGAACATACTGCTGAGGATGACATAGAAGTTTTCTCTATCGAACCCGGTCTTGATTGGATTTCTGCTCATAACTTTCTGACACATTTTCAAAAGCTTTCTTCATAAGCTTCTTGTCATCTCGAAGTTTTTGAATTAGCTGCATGTCTTGAAAAGCTTCACTTTCCTGCACTTCTGTTCATGTCAAAGTTTTCCAGAATCTGCTTTTCATTTGTCATATTTGAAATTCTCTCATCCGAATACTTCAGCTTTGATATGAATTCTGCTCTTAACTTCTTTTGCAGTGTCTAGTTGAGTTTTTACTCCCTCCCAACTACTACCTCCGTCCCAAAATTATTGTCCACAGACAAAAAATACACAGTTTAAGAAAAATACATTAATGACTGTTTTGGTTTCTACGAAAGCAAAAAAAAGACAGTTTTACCCTTTGATAATTAATTACTGTTTTCTTTTATTTTTGTAAATATCAATTTAGACTAAGGGTAATATGGTAAACTTAAACAAATCTAACTTTTATTTTTAGTAATGGACAATTATTTTGGGACGTACTAAAAAGGAAAGATGGACTATAATATTGGGACGGAGGTGAAAGCATCGGCTTCTTCAAAAAGAAGAAAATCGCTTTCATCAAATGGAGTAAGCGTTGGAGATGAAGTGGAAACAATCGGATCGTAGTACGGAGAAGGATTGTTGTAAGCAACGGAATCGGAAAATCCAAGTACTTCTTGTGAGTACTCTTCACAAGTGACATCAATGAGATCAACTTTCTTCAACGATTCGAGATTGTTGTATGAAATGGAAGGTGCATCACCACATTTAAGGGTTAACGATTGATCATCATTCCTAAGAGTAATCTCTCCTTCGTAAACATCGATTAAAGCATGAGCCGTCCTAAGAAAGGGTCGCCCGAGTATTAACGGTACTCGAGGATCGGCTATAAAATCAAGAACAACAAAGTCGGCGGGAAAGTAAAATTTTCCTACTTTGACGAAAACATTTTCAGCGACACCGGTTGGTTTGGAAATTGTACGGTCGGCTAATTCTAACACCATTTTTGTTTCAGTTAGGCCTGAGAGTTGAAGCTTTTTCCAAATGGATAAAGGCATGAGATTGATACTAGCACCTAAATCGGCAAGGGCTAAGTAACTATCGAACTCTGAAAAATCACATGGAATGAGAAATCGACCGGGGTCACCTAGCTTTTCTGGAAGCTTTTTTAGGACAACCGCACTACAATTTTCATTCAACGGTGTTTTGGTTAACTCAATTAATTTGTCTTTGTTATTAAGCATCTTTTTGAACATTGGAGCAAACTTTGGCATATGAATGAGAGCATCCGCGAAACTTAGCTCAAAGTGAAGATTACGGAAAATTTCCATAAACTTTGCAGCTAGGATATCATCCTTTTCATGAATCTTTTCTTTTGCAAGTCTTGAAGGGTAAGGCAAATTTGGTTTGGTCTTTTGAGCTAAAGAAGGCTCTTCGATTGGTTCTTTGTCTTTGGTTTGTTCTTGAACGAATGGAGGAGGTTGGATGTCTTCGTTGCTAGGTAGCTCCATGTCCTTTGTCACCTCACTTTCCTTTTCCACCACCTGCGGTGGAATCGGAGGTCCTTCATATGAGATACCACTACGAGTTGTAATTGCCTTGGCTTCATTCCTTGGATTTGGAATGGTATTGCTTGGTAAAGAACTTGAACTGAGCTTGGGTTGTATTTGCCTGAAATCATTTATCTGTGCAAATGACTTTTTTACACAAAACTTGTAAACTATTTGCCATTTGATTTTGCAAACCTTGATTTTGATTTTGCACATTCTTTAATATCGCATCGTTTGCTTTGACGTAGCTTTCAAAATCCGTTTTCAAAACACTATTTGTTGGAGGTTGGTAAGGTAAAACTTGATTGATTGGTGGTTGATTGGTTGGTGTTTGGTATGGTGGAGCTTGATAAACTTGATTTTGGTTGTTTGGACGGTTTTGATTAAAGTTTCCTCGGTTTTGATTGAAGTTAGAATTGGTTCCTTGGTATCGGTTTTGGTTGTTTTGGACATTCGGTTGATTGAAACCCGGTGGTCTCATTTGACTTGCCAAATTGGAAGGTTGGTTTCTTTGGAGAAAATTGCCAACGGCTGCGGTTTGTTGAAATTGTTGGATATTGTCATGAAAAACGGGAAAATCGTTTCCTCCTCGAGTTAACGGACAATGATTAAAATGGTGATTCGATCCACAAGTAACACATACTTCCTCAACTGCTTTGACGGGTGCAGGAGTAGTAACAACTAAAGCTTTCATTTCATTCAACATCTTGTTCATCTTGATAGTCATCTTATCCTCGAGAGAAGCGGCTATTTGTTGCATATCGAAAGAATTATTAGAAGGTGAAGAATTAGAAAGAGGAGCATCCGTACTCACTCTTGAATCACTAGCACGACTTCTTGAGTAACGAACTTTTGACTTGCTTTCAATAATTGCTAAACCTTCTATAGGCATTTTGTTCTAAGAAATTGCCACCCGGGAGGCGTGTGGAATCTAGGCATCTTGATCGTTTGAATCAAGGATTTGTAAAACGTATCGAGTTGGTGTAGTCGAGAACATTGGTGAGACATTAGCGAAGGGAGTCCTTTTTAAAGTTCCCTTGCTTCATTGAAGGTTTCTGTTTGGTTCTTGGAAAAAATTGGTGATTTTGTTCGGAGGTTAGAATAAATTGTTTTTTGGTGGACGGAATTGGTTTATGAATTGAACAAGGTCGTCCCATGTGAGAATTGATCTAGGAGGTTCCTTGTCTAACCAATCTCGGGCTTCACCGTCTAGAGAGAAAGGAAAAAGCAAAAGCTTTATCGAAGTGTTCGGAACTTCGGGATGTCTAAACGTTGAAGTGACCTTGTTAAAAAATCGAAGGTGATTGTGAGGGTCTTGTCTACCCGTAAACTTATTACTTTGCACAAGATTGATTAAAGGTTGTTTAAGCTCGAAATTGTTAGCATTGATCGGTGGAACAACTATAGCATCTTCATACCCCTCGATGGGTGCTTGTAACATTTGGGCCATTGTTCGATTGTCGGCCATTGGAACAACGTTTTGTTCAACAATTGGTTCAACCGGAAGATTTTGTTGTTGTCGACGTCTTCGAGATTGCGAACGAGTGCGCATAAAAAGGAAAACTAAAAATTAAAAAGCAAAACTTTACACTAAATTTTTTTTTAGCAATGAATTTTAACGGTTACACGAAAGAGACTTAAACCAAATAATCAAATACTTCACGGTAGCTCTTGAAAATTGCTTTTCAAGGTGAGCCGTACTTCGTAGAGACACAAATGGCAAGTGTTAAATCTTTGATTACGATTTGGGAACCAACAAGTTCACCGGAAATTGTTATGATAATACCTCCGTTGAGAATATTATATTTTGGTATTTTTACCAATTGGTGACTTTTATTTCTTAATTAAAAAGGAAGATTTTTTTTATATTTTTGATTTTTCTATTTTTTTTATCTTTTACTTATACTAAAAAGAAAAGGAAAATATTTTTACTTTTTATATTTTATGATTTTTTTTTCTTTTTTTTGGATTTTTGAATTATAAAACAAAAATGAAACTTTCGAGAGTGAAAGGATCTTCAAACCAAATCAACAAACACAAAACGGAGGAATCTTAAACACTAGTCCCCGGCAACGGCGCCAAAAACTGATTGAGTAGTTTTATACACATAAAATATTTATAAAATATAATACTTTAAAAGAGTAATTAAGAAAATTACCAAGTTACCCTTGATAAAATTCGCTCTCAAAAATATATATAATATAATATATAATACGTATATTAAACCGGGCAAGTATGATCACCCGGGTCGTTATCCCCAATGACTAGTGAAATTGAAACCACGTTTTAGTTCGGATTCTGATTTGAATGAAGCAAAGATATTTGATTTGGAAAGATTTAAACATAAAATTAAAATGAACAATTAATCAAATACGGAAAATGCAACTATTAAGCACTTTGACTAAAATTTAACCCTAAAAAAATGTAAACTAAAATTTCACTAAATAAAGAAAAAGTGCCGAAAATTATTAAAAATAAAAGCCCTAATTTTTATTCTTTTTTATTAAAGACTAATTAAACTAATTAAGACTAAACCCTAATTATTATTAAAACTAAATAAACTAATCGCTTAACTAAAAATAGGAGACTAAATGGTGCGAAAGGAAAGATTAACTGAACTAAAGTACTAACGGGCAAGGATTAACTGAAAAACAACTAAAACAGAAAAATTACAAGAATGGTCCCTGAGGGTCTACCCCGATAACAAACTAAGTCCAAAAAGTACTTAGGATTTAAAATTGCTTTTTAGGAAAAACTCAAAAGATAAAAGTTGTAGAACAACTTAAAGAGAGAAACTTTAATAAAAAGACTTATATCTAAAAGCCACTAATAAGCTCAATAAGAGCTTATTAATAAGCTGACCTCAGAAAGTGGGACTTAACTATTGGTTTTAGAAAATAAGCTATAAAAAACTCAAATTTAGCTCAAAATGTAAAAGGAAAGAAGTTCTAATGAACTTATGATATGCTTAATCTATAAATGAAAAGAAATAAATGCTTAAACTACTTTTAAGCTACTGAAATTGATCATGAACTAAGCAAACTCTGAAAATAAGCAAAGTAACACAAAATCAAAATAAGCTAAAATCCTTAAAAAAAACTAAACTAGACTCTAAATCTTTAAGGACTTATCAAACTACTTATAATCTATCTATATTAACTGAAAAATCTAGAATCATAAGCTAAATTAACAAATTGAAATCCTAAAATTCCTAACTACTGTTTTTGGCTTTTTAACTTTTTTAAGGACTTTTGACAGCAAAAATAAGCTAGGAGAATAAGCTAGAAAATGTAATCTAAAACTTATTCTATATTAAGCTATAGCTAATAGTTTCCCTACTTGAATCTAGGATCCTAAATCCTATTCTTACTTAACTAAAAATTAAGCCAAAGGTGGCAGTACTAACTTATGACAGCAGTACTAACTTTTTAGTTAGCACTGGTAGTGTAAAGTATCAACAGTACTGACTTTTTGTTAGTACTGGTGCCCTTTGCACAAATGTAAACCAAGAGTGCAGGTTTCTTAAGGGAAACCCTGCACTTAAATACACTCTAATAGAGTGTATAAACTAAGTTCAAGCAAGATCTAAGCCTTGGGGGGCTTAGATTAACAATTGCACAAGTGAAATTCAAAAGAAAGTTCCCCTGGTGCTAGAACCAACATAATAAACCATAACTTTTTCAATTTCACAATCTAACTTATAAAAACTCTTTGCCTAATGATTTTAAATGAAATCTAAGCTGTCTTAAACAATTTCAAAAACTCACTTTGACTTTGGGAGGTCAAAATAGCTTAAACCAAACACCACTTTAAGACTAAGACATTTATGATTAAGCTACTACTTTGAAATCTAGTAAACAAATGCTTAATACCAGACAATTAACAGATTAAAACTACTTTAATAAGCATGATTTAACAACTAAATAAGCAATAATCTAAGACTTAAGCTACTTTACTATATTTTTGGTTTTTTAGAGGTTTTTAAGACAATAATATGAAAATCTCTGATTTTAACTAGAACATTGCAAACAGATAAAACAACTATGATAATTTAGCTAGATAAAACTCAAATAAGCACTAATAAGCAAAGAGAATAAGCAAATAAGCAGATCTATTAAAGGAAATGAAAGAGAAACTTACAAACTCCTCTAGCTAAACAAGAGGTCCAATAATGGCAGCTACAAGCTACTAGCTTTTTAGATATCCTGGGAAAGTCCTTGGGATCTCTTCCAAGTTAAGATCCCCTTCCAAAAGCTCTAATCCAATAAGATCCATGTAAGATTAAACTGATTTAAGGTTTAGGTAAGATTAATTCTGAATTCAATAAACTCTATTTCAGCTTATAGACTGAAAGAGCTTAAAAGGAACTTATTAGCTTATTGAGACATTTTGGCTTATTTAGACAGCTTTTGAATAACAAGAAAAGAGAGCTTATGAATGATTTAAACTAAATTTTATTAATAAAAGTTACTGATACAATTAATGGAAGGAGATTACAAAACATTTTAAGGAAAATTACATTTAAGAAAAATACGAAATTTAAGCTAGACTAAATTACTAAAAAACTAGATATAAAAAAAACTCCCTTTGTGTTTGTGAGAAGTGAGGCCTATTTATAGGTGTTTGATGAAGCTTCCAGACCTCTGCCTTGCTCTCCTCAATCCTTCTATCTATGACATTCATTTCCCAATCTATTTGAGCTTCAAATCGTGGCTTTAGAGAGAGAAAGAGCTAGAGAGAGAAGTAAAAAACAAAGAAAATGGTTACTAGCACATTGAAAGAAAAATGAGAAGCAACACCCTCTCCACACTTGGAGAGGGCTTTATATAGTTACAAGAGAGGACTATTCTTGTGGGCTTTGTGTTGGGCCGGTTCATAATACAAATGGGCTTGAGCCCGACAACTAGGCCCAACTAGCTTAACTAAATTCCCGTAAACTACGTTTTACTTATACAAGGCTCGGAAATATTTAATGACCATCACTTTAATAAATACACGGCTAACAGCTTGGGTAAAAATCGGTTGGACTTTGAGATTGTGACACATCTAGTCCCTTTCTTCCTGTTATAAAAGGACATGGGCTAGGGATTTGGGTTTTGTTGACTTTTATTGACCATCTTTGACTGGATTTGACTGAGGCTTGACTTTTCTGGCTTCGGCTTTGAATCTTTGGCTTCTTTTTGAACTCTTCTGATTCTCGTGTCCGTGCTTGCCCGTTTTTGACTGTTTTCTTGCGATTTTTGACTTATCCATACCTACACACACAAAACATAAATACAAGCATATTTTTGCCATTTTTGGTCTGTTTTGGATTTAATTGGGTTATTTTAGGTACAAACGGATATGTGTATTTTACACTTATCAAAATTCCCCAAACTAAACAATTGCGTGTCCTCACGCAATATCACATGCCTTATAAGACGGGGGGGGGGGGTAATACCTTATCAAAACCCCAAATAAACCTTTGGAAAAGTACAAAGATTTTTGTTGAGAATGTACAGCTAAGAGATCACAAGGATATAAAACAAAAAACATCACCGCACTTCCCAGTTTCAAAGAATTTTCATCTCTTCCCATTTTCAAAGATTTTTCTCTTTTTATGATTTTTCTTGATAATTAACTACCTAACTACAACTTATTTGTGTTGACATTATGTATTGTTTTCATTACCTCATTGGTAACTTTTAGGATCATAGAACAAAAAGCACAATTAAGTGTCTAAAAGATAACTTCATCATCCCCGATTTTTCACTTTTCCCATGCTAAGCTTAAAAACAAGATCATTGTTAATTACAAGTCATGACACTAACACTACTCATAAATACTAATTGTGTACTTACTTTTCCTCCCGCAAATCCTACTTTTGTATCTCAAGATTTTACTTAAGTCATATACCCGAAGGCTCTTTAAGACTTGCGTTTCGATACTTATTAATTCCGAAAATAAAGCGTAATGGTTAAGAACGCAATAATTAGCTCCTAGCCCTTTTCAAAAGATCAAATGTCATTAAGAATAAAGTCCACATCGAGGCAACCAAAATTTGGCTTTTATTAGGCTACTTAAGCAAGGCACCATTCATGTCATATACCCTAAGGCTCTTTAAGACATGAATGGACCAATCTTATTTGCACCATATACCCTTAGGCTCTTTAAGGCACAAAGTAAGACAAAAATTAAGCAACATTATTAAACCTCAGTCCTTTAGAAAGCTACAACATCGGCCACGCCTCCGACAAGATGTAGCAAACATATTTCGACTTTGGATTATATATATGTAAAACCGGTGCCTTTTATCTCGAAGCCACATCGATAGCGAGTCGACAAGAGGTTATTCTACTTATTATGACACCGGCCCCCACCTTATATGAAAACTCCAACATCGGCCACGCCTCCGACACGATGAAGTAATCTGGCAGAGATACTTATTTATTTATTATTTTTGCATTTTTTAGCCAAATTGAGTATTCCTGGTGTGTACTCATCCTAATCACAAAGGAACTAAAGAAAACTTCTATTAGCTAATTATTAACCAAAAAACCATACAACTCTATTTATTAAACATTTATATAGAAGTGAAACAAGCTAATGGGAGAAAAAGCCACAATTAATACTCATGAGCTTGAAAGAGAACCAACTACTCTACGTTTAATGTCATGACTTATAAATAACACTATCATTTCTTGTTCTTCGCAAAAGAAATTCGCAAATACTTAGCCTATATAAAATTCAACTCGGCATATTTAAAATCTACTTGAGATTAGCACAAGTTTTCATTTACTAATGATTCAAGTCTAGCATGTTTAAAGTCTGCATGAGACTAGCACAAACTATCATCATTAATTGTTAAGGGAGAAAGCTAGAACTCAACACGTTCGATCGGGTCAAAAATTACTTCTTATTCTTACCAACGGAAAACCTACATTTGTGTCTTAACACTTTTTTTTATTATTATTATTTTTATTATTATTTTATTTATTCATTTATTTAAATTTTTGCTATTTTTGTGGGAAAACGGGTACGTGAGAACAAAACAATAAGCAAGCAACATCAAATCGATAGATTCCCTTCCCCAAACTAAAACGAAACATTGTCCTCAATGTTTAAAGTCGGGTCCCTACGTAAATCTAAGCCGTTTATTAGGTATGCAAAGATAAACGTTAATCGATAATGATGAAAGGATATGGATCTCCCCAAACTAATTTCGCACAAAGGATGAGAAGCTTGAGTTGAACGGGACAAATCAACCGGACACGAGAGGCTTCATTGAATTTGTTGGGAGAATCCTGCAAAAATCACAACAAACAAGCAACAAACATCGAGAAATCGGAGAGAGTACAAGCCTCTCTCAACACAACACATTGGATACTTAGAAAATAGAAAGGATAAGCATGGGGTGAACTCCCACGAAGCGGCTTGTTTTTGATCACCGAGTCGCAAGCTCGACTCGATCCCTGAATTTAGTTGTCCTTAGGGAAAGTCTGGAGGTCC